>CM059336.1:2180000-2280000 GCA_030340685.1 Protosalanx chinensis
CAACAGGATGGGTCAGTGAGGGTGCAATCACACACAATCAAAAATCTAATGTAACAAAAGTATTTTATTTAACACACAAGACAGCAGAAAGATCACACTAGTGGCACCAAAATAAAACATAAACCCACCCCTTTACAGGTGCACCAAGGTACACCCCAAACTACAGCGGGTGGTGCACACTACTAAGCTGATGTACTAGACAGCAAAATAAACTGGGTGTAATGTGAATAAAACCTTGACAGCTGATCTTGTCTTTCTGCGTCTCTGTGTGGGTACAAAAAACATTAAACACAACATAGGCTGTTTTCCAAACAAAAGCCAAAACTTTAACAAGATTAGTTAACCCATAGATTGTTCATACAACTCAAACACAAACCAAACAGAGCTCTCGTCAGAGCTCTGCCACCGCTCTAACCAAGAGGGTCAACTTAACTAAATCAGGAGCATTTAAAGGGAGGCTGATTGACGGGTCTTGATTGCATTCAGGTGGGTAGATGTGTCACTCTGCAGAGTTAGCAAAGACGGGCAACAGAGGGAGACAAACACAAAACAAAACAGGTCATCCAATCATTACAAAAACAACATTGAAACAAGACCACACGTAACACCCCCCCCCCTTAAAGAGTTTGCCCACGGCTAACGATACAGAATACACATAAATTCATCAACCTCCCCCCACATAAACAGTCCAACCATCTACCCACGAGAAAGGGCATCAGCAAAAACATTAGCTGTGCCTTTCTTGTGTCTAATAATCAAATTATAACTCTGCAATATCAATGACCACCGCATCAGCCTCTGGTTGTGGTTATACATCCTCTCTAAAAACACTAGAGGATTGTGATCTGTAAAAACTACCACAGAGTCCACACTACTCAGGACCATCGGAGATCACCATCAACTCAAGGGCCCTGAATGGAAGGCGGGAATCCACGTGGTAGATGGGGCTGGGCAACATGTCGATGTTTTTCCTCATCTGGACGTCCTCAAAAAGTTTACCACGCGGTCAAACCAACTCAAAGACAAGGATGTCGACTGCAAGAGCCATGCATTGGCCGGGAATTGAACCCGGGCCTCCCGCATGGCAGGATTATACCACTGAACCATTAACGGAACCATATAGGTTGTCTATGAGGTCACTTGACACAAGTCGCTCTCACCGTTACGCCTAGGCGAGAGGATGGAGACGTGCCAAATTGCACCAAAAGCCAAACTGATGCGCAGTGTCTGTAACAGGGATTTCCACCAGACTCTCTGACTGTGGCTCCATGGTGTAACGGCCAGCACTCTAGGCTCTGAATCCAGCGATCTGAGTTCAAAACTCGGTGGAACCTTGGTCGGTGGTCGAGGAAGCATCACTTTTTATCGAGTCATAATCACATTTATCAGGATTCACCATACCACTATGTGAAGAATGAAGGTATGTCCTTCATCAGGCTGTGATGGCGAAGCGGGAGCCAAAAGGGGCAAAAACAGTCCCTTCTCCCCGTCAGGGAATTGAACCCTGGTCTCCCACGGCCCGGGTTCGATTCCCAGCCAATGCATGCCTCTTGTGGTCGACATCCTTGTTTTTGAGTTGAAGAGTCCGAACTTCACACAGGGCAGTTGTGTTTTTTAATGTTTTAATAACCTCAAAAGCATCCATTTCCAAATGAAAGGGGTTGTTTGACAGGCGTTCAAAGGGTGCCATCTGCGTCTGGAGTCTGGAGTCTGCCATCTGCCAATTAAGATAGCAAAGAAAGCCTTCAGTCTAATATGGATTTGGACTTTAAATAAGCCAGACTTCAAGCCGGATATGAACCAGCGACCTAAGGATTTCCATCCAGTCATAAACTACAGTCCTCCACTCTACCAACTGAGATATCAAAGGGTGAGACAGTAACTGGTATTTTGGCGTTTAGGCATGCAACGCTCCAGTCTTCTTTCAATTGATATAGCATAGAAAGCCTTTAGTCTATTATGGATTTTCCAACAACGTACCATACAGGGCTTGCCTGGCGTTTCAAAACGGGCTCATCCAGGATTTGAACCCGGGACCTCTCGCACCCAAAGCAAGAATCATACCCCTTCGAGGTGGATTTGAACCAGTGACTTAAGGACTTCCAAACCAGTCATAAACTACACTCCACAACCCCCAGCAACTAAGCTATTGAAGGGTTGTTTTTTGGTGTGGTAGGCATGCACAGCTCCAGTCCTCCTTCAATTGAGATAGCAAAGAAAGCCTTTAGTCTATTATGGATTTTCCAACAACGTACCATACAGCACTTTTAAAACAGCCTCATCCAGGACTTAAACCCGGGACCTGTCGCACCCTAAGTGTTCCGTTTTTCCCCACGGAAAGGGCTCTCCAGTGTGCCAATGGATATTACTCAGTTTGTTTTATTTTCTTAATTGTTTATTGTCTTTCAAAGGAAACCAGCAGGTAATAAACCTGAAATAATAATAAGGATTTCAATCTCAAATAATTATCAATTGACAGCAAACATCATATGCCTCCAACACAGTACAACAAACATGGCGATAGCTGACAACACAGAGCATACAACATGAAATCAGACATAAAGAGCTTACCAAGTGGCTGCACACTGGATTGAATGTCAGTACAAACACACCAAACAAAACTCCCGCTTCCGTATCACAGTGACACCAGTCACATGGGCTCACTGCACACCTTTCTCTTAAAGAGAAACCACACTTTTGCTCAACCTGAAACAGTTCTCACATGTTGGCAGCTCTGGTATATCATAAACATTTTAATGATACTTATAATTCTTATATAACTTATACAGTAAGAAACTTATATATAATAAAATAATGAACTAATAAACTTCACAAATGTCCATGTTTATAGAAAACACAACACTAAGCGAGAAACATACCCCTAGACCAACGACACCGCTTTCAAAATACGGTCTCCCTGCTTCGTCTGTTATCCTTCGGCTGGACAGGAAATAGTTTAAACTGCAAAAAAACATAGGAAAACTCATTCGAGCCGGATTTGAACAAGCGACCTAAGGATTTCCAAACCAATCACAAACTACAGTCCTCAACCCCCACCAACTAAGCTACTTTGGCATGGTAGGCATGCACAGCTCCAGTCCTCCTTCAACTGAAATAGCAATCAAAGCCTTTGTGATCACTTACCTGTCTTCAGTGTCTTCCATCAATTATTACGCCTGAGGCAAACCTCAGCATGCACCGCAACAAGGTTTGAAACGACATTGCTCGAACAGGGACATGAACCCTGGGCCCTCAGATTAATTGTCTGATTTTCTGCAGACTGAACTATCCAGGCCCAGGAGACCAATGAATTATGGTTTTATTAATCTTCCTCCTGTGCATTGAAACTACTGAACACCAAACCACTGTCACTTCATCTCTCGTGCAACTCTTACACATGGGCCAGTGGCGCAATGGATAACGCGTCTGACTACGGATCAGAAGATTCTAGATTCGACTCCCTCAGGAAGGCGGGAATCCACGTGGCAGATGGGGCTGGGCAACATGTCGATGTTTTTTCCTCATCTGGATGTCCTCAAAATGTTTACCACGCGGTCAAACCAACTCAGAAACAAGGATGTCGACCGCAAGAGGGATACATTGGCTGGGAATCGAACACAGGCCTCCCGCGTGGCAGGCGAGAATTCTACCAATGAACCACCACCGCAACCGTATCGTGACACGTGATTCGAGCCGCTCTCGCCGTCACGCCTAGGAGAGAGGATGGAGACGTGCCAAATTGCGCCAAAAGCCAAACTGATGCACAGTGTTGAGTTGAGGACAAGGTTGTGATTAATTTGATGGGGAACTTGTCATCGACTGTGTGAGGACCCAAAAGGTTCATATTTCATCACAAATATTCGCTAAGGCTGGTGTATTCTTCACCTTTCATGCCAATGCGCTTCTTGTCAACGTTGATGCAGAAAGAAAGAGTTTTGCAGGATGAAAATGTACCTGAATGGAGAATGCGGGCATCGATCCCGCTGCCTCTCACATGCAACTCGCGCGCTCTACCACATGAGCTAATCCCCTACGTCTTAGGACAAATGGTGCCTTGAAATAGTTCAAATGGTTTCTGTCTTGTACCACAGTCACACATGCTCGTTTGAGATAATTTTTCCTTGGAAAAACATGATGGAGAAGGCGGGAATCGATCCCGCTGCCTCTCTTTTTAATTGAGTCCTAATTACAAGTATCAGGATTCACCATACAACTATAGGAAGAGTGAAGGTATGTCCTCAGTCATCCGTGTAGCGATGCAAAGGCTGAGATGGCGAAGCGAGAGGGAACCAAAAATGGCAGATTAAGTACTTTCTCCCTGTCAGGGAATTGAACCCTGGTCTCCCACGTGACAAGCTGGGATACTAACCACTATACTAATGAGGACACGACAGCAGCTGCAGTTTTCCATCGGAGATCACCATCAACTTAAGGGCCCTGAATGGAAGGCGGGAATCCACGTGGCAGATGGGGCTGGGCAACATGTCAATGTTTTTCCTCATCTGGATGTCCTCAAAAAGTTTACCACGCGGTCAAACCAACTCAAAGACAAGGATGTCCACCGCAACAGCCATGCATTGGCCAGGAAACGAAGTTCAGCTGTCTTATCATCCAATTGCTTATTATTGCCCTTATGGGAATTGTCAGCAATTCTCACTGGCGCTGCCTGCTTACTAGAGGGCTAAACATTGTTTATCATTCTTGAAGATGCTTTGGAAAGTGCAGGAAAGGCCTTAAAGTTGTTCTTGCTCTGTTCTTTTGCCTTTGTGTTTTTGGTATGGAGGCAGGTTAGAAACCTGTTTTTTGTTTTCCTTGTTTTGGATTAGGCAAGTTAGTTTTGGTTAGCATGTTTTATTTGTTGTTTTGGGCGAGACTCACCCTGAAGCCCTGCACTACCCTAATTACTTAAACATTGCGTATTCTGTCTGTCTGGTATCTCTGGTCATTTGTTTGTTTGGTAGCGGAGGGGAAGAGAGGAAGGTTTTCTTTGGTTTTGTTCGTCCGGTTCCCCTAGGCCGGACGTAATAAGACGTTCTGAATCACCTGACGTATTCAGATTTTCTTAACTGGAAAAGCAAAAGGGCCTTTCTGCAACATACATGTGCTCATTCTTACAATGAAGTCTACAAAGGTTTGAACCCAGGATCTCCTGTTTACAAGACAGGTGCTTTCAACCAGCTAAGCCACAGCACCCATGATTCAACAGTGTTTATCAATCTTTAAGATGCTTTGGAAATTTTTGAAAACCCCATTATGTGGCCACACCCAACGTGGGGCTCGAACCCACGACCCTGAGATTAAGAGTCTCATGCTCTACCGACTGAGCTAGCCAGGCATGCTGAAGTCAATGAAAGGCGTTCTGAAACACCTGACGTATCCAGACTTTCGTAACTGGAAAAGCAAAAGGGCCTTAATGCAACATACATGTGCTCATTCTTACAATGAAGTCTACAAAGGTGCTGCTGGGATTTGAACCCAGGATCTCCTGTTTACAAGACAGGTGATTTCAACCAGCTAAGCCACAGCACCCATGATTCAACAGTGTTTATCAAATGGTTTCGATGCATCGACCTCTGGGTTATGGGCCCAGCACGCTCCCGCTGCGCCACTCTGCTGCTGTTGCATTGACTCAAATCCACAATCTCAGCAGTATGAGGCCAGCGCCCCATCCACTTGGCCAGTGGGGCTTGAGGCTCATGCGTTTCAGCCACAGATAGCACAACGCCAGAATTGAGATTGTCCCTCAGTCTCGTGATCGTTGAGGCACAACCACGCTTTGACTTCAGAGTCTTCAAAAGAGCCTCGGACGCCCACCGCCTTCAACCTCATTGAGCCACCCCGATCAAACGTAACCATGGCTGCCACTCTTTTCCTTCCTCCCTGACATGGCGTTGACGAGAGCTATTTTCAGGATTTGTAAGGACGGCATCTTTCCGTATCGGCAGTCCCCCTACAGGGCCTGGATAGCTCAGTCGGCAGAACATCAGACTTTTAATCTGAGGGTCCAGTGTTCAAGTCCCTGTTTGGGCGGGTTTGTTCAAACCTTCTTGCGGCGCTTGCTGAGGTGTTCTGTGTTGGTCACAGCAATAAGCTTCAACTCGAGGACGACGCGGTGTCCTTTTATCTGAGCGTTCGGAGTTCCGGGTTCCTTCCAAGCAACGCAATAGGTCACAATGACATGGAATCAGAAAGAGCAATTTAAACACTGACAACAGCTTGAGGTGTTGAAAAGCTCTACCCTAGATAGCTTTCCCTGACCGGGAATCGAACCCTGGCCGCGGCGGTGAAAGCGCCGAATCCTAGCCACTAGACCACCAGAGAGGGTTTGTCAGTTGCTGTCAAAACATGAGCACCTAGTTGCAGGGCTAAAGTGACCAGGCTGAGTAACTCCTGGGAGACCTTGGGCAAAATAAAGGCACTGCTGAGATTTGAACTCAGGATTTCCTGTTTACTAAACAGGCGCTTTTACCAACTAAGCAACGGCGCCTCTCTGAGAACCAGGAGGAAGAGATTTTTCAGCATCTTCAACTCTGATGGTCGGGACAGGTCCTTTTCGCACAGGGCAGTGCCCACATCAGAAAAAAACACGGACTCGAACCATCATCCTTTCGCCTCACTGCTCGCTGACTGAGCTTGGAGTTAAACCCACAATACTTGAGAGAAGAGGGCATTTGCTCACATCTCCTATCCCACAGGTAACAGGAAGGTTTGTCTTTTTGTTGTTGTCATTTTGTCAGGCTCACGCGTTTCATACAACATACGTTTCCAAATGAAAGGGTCGTTTGACAGGTGTTCAAAGGGCTCCATCTGCGTCTGGAGAGGTTGGCTCGACAGCTCTGGCCTGTCAACAAAGCAGCTCTGGCCTGGTAGCAGAGGAGGTGTGGCCGGTTAGCTCAGTTGCTCAGGGTGTGGTGGTGCTAATAACGCCAAGGTTGTGGGTTCGATACCCACACGGGCCAAATACCTCCTTTCCTGTTTGATTTAGACAATATGTGGTAAGGCTTTCAAATGCTTCATCATGGCTTTTGGTAATCCCGTGAGGTTTGCAATTTGCTGTCTGCTCGAGAAGGGGTGACTGGTCCAGGCTGAGACGATTGCGATGCTGGACCTGGTGCGCAAGCCTGTCTCATTGAAACAACCGAACGACTGGACAAACCTGTCCTTTCTCCTTTCTCCAGAGCCGGTGCCAGATTCAGCTTCAATATGTTATTCATAGAATGTGGGTTAATGGACAAGGCAGATAATCTTGTGGGTTCCAACGACCCCTGAGACAACGCAAGTGTGGGGCAAAAGACAGCGCAAGCAGTAAAGGTCAGGAGAACGTGGGGGTGCAAAAAAGCATAGCAGAGGATGGTTTCGATCCATCGACCTCTGGGTTATGGGCCCAGCACGCTTCCGCTGCGCCACTCTGCTGCCTGTCACCCTGGATGGGACTTGAACCCACAATCCCTGGCTTAGGAGGCCAGTGCATTATCCATTAGGCCACTGGGGCTGGAGGCTGTCACTACTCCGCTCCACTGGGTGGTAAGAGGGGTGGAGCAATGCAGCTGAATCGATGGCGCAGGCTGCAGTGCGTGTTTGTGAGTTTGAGCCTCTTACGGGGCAGGGTTGTGAATGTTGGTGTACTAGATAAGATAATCCTTTGTTTTTTCCGCAGGGTGGTCATTGCAGTTTGCAACAGCAGCAGGGAACACTACAGCCCTCAGAGTAACAGTTTAAAAACAAGGATGTCGACAGCAAGAGACATGCATTGGCTGGGAATCGAACCCTCGCCTCCCACGTGGTAGGCAAGAATTCTACCACTGAACCACCAATGCAACTGTATACACTATCTATGAGGTCATGTGACAAAACCCGCTCTCGCCGTCACGCCTACGCAAGGGCAGGGAAACATGCCAAATTGCGCCAAAAGCCAAACTGATGCGCAGTGTCTGTAACGAGGATTTTCACCAGTCTAGGTGGCTGTGGTTCCATGGTATAATGGCCAGCACTCTGGGCTCTGAATCCAGCAATCCGAGTTCAAATCTCAGTGGAACCTAGGATGGTGGTCGAGGATCTGTCACCTTTTATCGAGTATCAGGATTCTCCATACAACTATGTGAGGAGCGAAAGGATGTGCTCAGTCATCCGAGTAGCGCTGTGATGGCAAAGCGGGTGGAAACCAAAAGGGTTAATAACAGTCCCTTCTCCCCGTCATACCCTGGTCTCCTGCGTGACAGGCGGGGATTCTAACGAGGACACAACGATAGGTGAGTTTTCCGTCACGGATCACCACCAACTCAAGGGCCCTGAATGGAAGGCGGGAATCCGCGTGGCAGGTGGGGCTGGGCAACATGTCAATGTTTTTCCTCATCTGGCTGTCCTCAAAAAGTTTACCACACAGTCAAACGAACTCAAAAACAAAGATGTCGACCGCAAGAGCCATGTATTCGCCGGGAATCGAACCGGGTCCTTTTAGGGATCATTTCTATAGTTCTTAACGTGTGAAATGTGTTTTTAAAGTGTTTGGTCTCAAAAACGACGATGATGAGATAGGATATTCCCTTCTGAGCGTTGTAATGATTCACTTCATCTGCTATTTTTGACTGTTCACTGCTTCATAATTATGCTTTAAGGGAGGGAATATGATCAGAGTGGTTAAGTACATCTGTGAAAAATATAATAACTGAGAAGTATCACTTATTAAATTAATCTGTAATTTAGTGGATTAATTGTTCTTCCTGCATAATGAGGTCATGACTTTCTTGGGAGCTCTGAGTCTGATAAATTAATAAAATGGAATGAATGTGTTTTTACCTGAGTAGAAAATGAGTGGAAGAGGCATATAAAAATGGGGTAAAAATATATCTCAGTCTACAGTAATGTTTAGTAATTGAAAGTATTTAGTTATTTATGATATTTAAGGGATTGCGTTAACATGACACTGTTATAATTGTGATATTTGACTTAATGCCCATGGTTCATTTATAGAGTGAATATTTAGTGAAAAGGAGGCGTGTCCCTGCCGAGGTTGAACCATACAGATGCCTCTGATGTCAATCAGGGGGCGGGGCTCAGAGTACCAAGGTGTCACCATGACTGGTAACTGCAGCTCTGTGATACGGTGCTCTGCTTCACCTGCTCTCTAGTTAAGACTATACTTTCTGGGATCATTTCTATAGTTTATAACTTGTGGAATGTGTTTCTAAAGTGTCTGGTCTCACTATCCATGATGATGAGATATGATATTTCCTTCTGAGCGTGAAGCGAGTTGAGAGTAATGATTCACTTAGTTTGCTCTCTGCTGTTGATGAACGTTCATTGCTTCCTAGTGGAGCTGTGAGGAAGGGGATATGATCAGAGTGGATTTTGGTTCTCTGTTGAAAGTTATTACAACAGCATCGAATTCATTAAATTCACTTCAATCGTTGAAGTGGTATTATTATTACTCTGGCCAAGTGTTATATTGATATGCTGATGAAGACTGATTGTCAAACTGCCGTCGAGGTTTCATAAAGATGTGTTTTATTGCAGTACAGTGAACCATCGCTATATCACGGTTCAGTACAGTGAAGCCTCGCGATATCATGGTTCAGTACAGTGAATCCTTGTGATATAACGGTTCACTTCACGGATTTGCCTTGTGCATTGTGTTCTGCATTCGGATAAACAGTCTCTCCGCATCTTCTCTACCTGTGCATCAATAAAGTTGCGGTTTACTGTAATAGGTACTGTGTCTGTACACCTACGTAACATTCGCAGAAGAAGTTAAATTTTATGGACATGCTTAATTGTAGCCCAATTATGACAGCTCCAGAGGATTCATGTTCCTTCATGTTCAATTCATGTTCCTCATCTAAACATGCTGATGTGTAGATCTCCATCAGAAATGCATTATGGGTACTGTGGGTATTTTTGAATAAAACTTATTGGATGCTCACTACCTTGTATTTGGTTAATGTTATTCACAGGGTTAGCGTTCTATTGTCAAGCTGCACATGAACGATTAGGTTTAGTTTGTCACCATCAGTGTGAATGACGGCAGTTTAAATGCCTTCCCCCTCTCACCTGGATGTTTGTTAAGACTATACTTTCAGGCATCATTTCTATAGTTCTTAACTTGTGGAATGTATTTCTAAAGTGTCTGGTCTCGTAAACTACGCTAATGAGATATGATATTCCCTTAGCTTTCTGCTATTGATGACTGTTCACTGCCTCTTAACGAAGCTTTGAGGAAAGGATTACGATCAGAGTGGTTATTCATGTCTGTGAATAAAATAATATCTGTTAAGTATCACTTATTAAGTAGGTCTGTAATTTAGTCAAGTAATTGTTCTTCCTGCATTATAAGGTCATGACTTTCTTCGGAGCTCTGAGTAAAAGTGTCTGATCAATTAACCCTCCTGTTGTGTTTGTTTGTTGTCACTACTTTTGTGTTCGAGAGGGGTATTGCACAAAAGTAGAATAATGAAATCCAGGATAACTGAGCAAGCGCGGCTCGACCTAGTATGGCCGTTCTATCCTGGCTTAATTGGTTGCACGTTTGCCAAGCCAGGATGAAAAGGCAAGGCTATGTCAAGCCAGGTGTAGGTAGTCAGGATAAATGCGTGTTCACGGCATTCTTAAATAGACCTCGCGATCGCTCACAGAATCACCGATCAGAACATGGACAAGAATCGCGCAACATATTTCACGGCCGCAGAACAACAGCTCCTGATGGAGTTTTATGAGGAGGAGAAGGATATTATTTTAAAAAGGCATACTCAAGCCATAATCAAATAAAGAGAATAAGCCTGACCGAAAAGCGGACCGGCTTAATGCGTTAGTATGCAAAAAATTTACAATCCTCTGGAGCTGTCATAATTGGGCTACAATTAAGCATGTCCATAAATGTAACTTTTTCTGCGAATGTTACGTAGGTGTACAGACACAGTACATATTACAATAAACCGCAACTTTATTGATGCACAGGTAAAGAAGAAGCGGAGAGACTGTTTATCCAATCAGAATGCAGAACACAATGCACGAGGCAAATCCGTGAAGTAGCGAAAAAAATATAAACGATATCGCGAGGATTCACTGTACTGAACCATGATATCGCGAGGGTTCACTGTATTGAAAACGTGATATAGCGAGGGTTCACTGTACTGCAAGAAAACACATCTTTATGAAACCTCGACGGCAGTTTGACATGCAGTCTTCATCAGCATATCAATATAACACTTGGCCAGAGTAATAACAATACCACTTAAATCAATATAAAAAGACTGTTGTAGATTTAAATGAAATGAGAAATGACAATTTACTATATATGTAAATTGTTTATGCTGTATAATTAAAATGATGCAATGTATTTAAAAAGATCATGGACATGCTGTAAAACACGTGAATTCCTCACAGGATTGACGGTGGAAATACAGGTGAATCCCTAGGATTAATTTTAGCCTGGCTGTTAGCCTGGTCCGGAGAAGGCTAGCTTCAGAGAATAAATCACCACGGTAACTTGGCCAGGCTAAATGTTATCTGCTTTCATGCAACCGACCTGAGGCTAAATTCAGGTAGATCTTGGGTTCAAATCCCAGCAGCACCTTTGAAGACTTCATTGTCCATTTTTGCTTTTCAATTCAGAAAGTCTGAATACGTCAGGTGATTCAGAACGCCTCGCATTGACTTCAGCAAGCCCAGCTAACTCAGTCGGTAGAGCATCAGACTCTTAATCTCAGAGTTGTGGGTTCGAGCCCCACGTTGGGCGTGGCCACATATTGGCGTTTTCTAAACTTTCCAAAGCATCTTAAAGATTGATAAACAATGTTGAATCATGGGTGCTGTGGCTTAGCTGGTTGAAAGCACCTGTCTTGTAAACAGGAGATCCTGGGTTCAAATCCCAGCAGCACCTTTGTAGACTTCGTTGTAAGAATGAGCACATGTATGTTGCATAAAGGCCATTTTTGCTTTTCAATTGAGAAAATCTGAATACGTCAGGTGATTCAGAACGTCTTGTTACGTCCAACCTAGGGGAACCAGACGAACAAAACCAAAGAAAACCTTCCCCTCTTCCCCTCCGCTACCAAACAAACAAATGACCAGAGATACCAGACAGACAGAATACGCAATGTTTAAGTAATTAGGGTAGTGCAGGGCTTCAGGGTGAGTCTTGCCCAAAACAACAAACAAAACATGCTAACCAAAACTAACTTGCCTAATCCAAACAAGGAAAACAAAATACAGGTTTCTAACCTGCCTCCATACCAAAAACACAAAGGCAAAAGAACAGAGATTTAAACCAAAAGAGCTACTCACGCCTACCACTACCTGGGGAGCTAGGCTTAGGCCAGCTAACGCAAAATTCAAACATAAAACATCAATACCACTTCACAGTTTTCTGCGAATGTTACGTACGTGTACAGTACATATTACAGTAAACCGCAACTTTATTGACGCACGGGTAGAGAAGACACGGAGAGACTGTTTGCCAATCAGAATGCAGAACACAATGCACGAGGCAAATCCGTGAAGTAGTGAAAAAACGTGAACCGTGATATTGCGAGGGTTCACTGTACTGAACCGTGATATAGCGAGCGTTCACTGTACTGCAATAAAACACATCTTTATGAAACCTCTGACAGCAGTTTGACAAGCAGTCTTCATCAGCATATCAATATAACACTTGGCCAGAGTAATAATAATACCACTCAAATCAATATAAAAAGACATATACAAACAACGTATGTTGGAGATTTAAATGAAATGAGAAACGACAATATACTATATATATGTAAAATTGTATGCAGTATAATTAAAATGATGCGATGTATTTAAAAAGGTCATGGACATGGTTTCTGTAGTGTAGTGGTTATCACATTCGCCTCACACGCGAAAAGTACCCGGTTCAAAACCGGGCGGAAACTTCATTTTGCTTTTGTCAAATTGCAATTGTGCCGACTTGCGACTCTTAGTTGGGCTGTCATTTTTGGAAACGCCAAGTTAGCTGCCCTGGTGCCGCTTGTTTGAACCCTAAACCTACTGGGTTTCCCACTCTTTGCAAAAAGTTGGTTTCTGTAGTGTAGTGGTTATCACATTTGCCTCACACGTGAAAGGTCCCCAGTTCGAAACCGGGCAGAAACTTCTTTCTGCTTTTGTCAAAATTGCAATTGTGCGGACTGAGTGAGTTGCGGCTCGTTGAAGTTGGCCTGTTGTTTTTGGAAACGCCAGGTTAGCTGCCTTGGTGCCGCTTGTTTGAACCCTAAACCTACTGGGTTTCCCACTCACTGCAAGCAGTTGGTTTCTGTAGTGTAGTGGTTATCACGTTCGCCTCACATGCGTGAGGTCCCCGGTTCAAAACCGGGCGGACACTTGATTGAGCTTTTGTCAAATTGCAATTGTGCCGACTGAGTGAGTTGCGACTCGTTGGAGTTGGGATGTCGTTTTCGGAAAAGCCAAGTTAGCGTCCCTGGTGCCGCTTGTTTGACCTCTAAACCTCCTGGGTGTCCCACTCATTGCAAGCAGTTGGTTTCTGTAGTGTAGTGGTTATCACATTCGCCTCACACGCGAAAGGTCCCCGGTTCGAAACTGGGCGGAAACTTCATTCAGCTTTTGTCAAATTGCAATTGTGCCGACTTGCGACTCGGAGTTGGGCTGTCGTTTTCGGAAACGCCAAGTTAGCTGCCTTGGTGCCGCTTGTTTGAACCCTAAACCTACTGGGTTTCCCACTCTTTGCAAGCAGTTGGTTTCTGTAGTGTAGTGGTTATCACATTCGCCTCACACGCGAAAGGTCCCCGGTTCGAAACTGGGCGGAAACTTCATTCAGCTTTTGTCAAATTGCAATTGTGCGGACTGAGTAAATTGCGACTTGTTTGAGTTGGCCTGTTTTTTTGGAAACGCCAAGTTAGCTGCCTTGGTGCCGCTTGTTTGAACCCTAAATCTACTGGGTTTCCCACTCTTAGCAAGCAGTTGGTTTCTGTAGTGTAGTGGTTATCACGTTCGCCTCACATGCGAAAGGTCCCTGGTTCGAGACCAGGCAGAAAATCCATTCTGCTTTGGTCAAATTGCAATTGTGCCCACGAAGTAAGTTGCGGCTCAATGGAGTTGGCCTGTTGTTTACGGAAGCACAAAGTCATGTTCCCTGGTGCTGCTTGTTTGAACCCTAAACCTACTGGGTTTCCTGCTCTTTAAGCAGTTGGTTTCTGTAGTGTAGTGGTTATTACGTTCGCCTCACACGCGAAAGGTCCCCGGTTTGAGACGGGGCAGAAACTTAATTCTGCTTAAGTCAAATTGCAATTGTGCCCACTGAGTGAGTTGCGGCTCGTTGGAGTTGGCCTGTTGTTTTCGGAAGCACCAAGTCAGGTTCCCTGGTGCCGCTTGTTTAAACCCTAAACCTACTGGGTTTCCTGCTCTTTTAAGCAGTTGGGTTTTGTAGTGTAGTGGTTATCATGTTCGCCTCACACATGAAAGGTCCCCGGGTGGAAACTTCATGCCGTTTTTGTCAAATTGCTATTGAGCCGAGTGTGTTGCGGCTCGTTGGAGTTGGCCTGTTGTTTTCGGAAACGCCAAGTCAGGTGCCCTGGTGCCGCTTGTACGCTCATTCCCTAGCTTCTGCTGATCAGGTCTGCTGTTCCACTTCGCCACTCTGCTGCCTGTCACCCCAGATGGGACTTAAAATGCTTCATCTGCTTCATGCTTTAATGGGTCTAAGAGTATGCGAAAGCAAGATAGTATGTAAAGTAAAAGAGCGTTAAATGGTAGATAACGTCATAACGCGTATTCTTTGAGGGTGGCACACTATGCTCATCTACTTTACATATTTTCCCTTGTTTCCCAAACACCCAAGTCGCAAAAAAGGCACTCAGGACAGCCAGGAGTCGAACCTAGAATCTTCTAATCCGTAGTCAGACACGGTATCTGTTGCTCTACTGGCCCACGTCTAAGAGTTGCAAGCAGTGTCTGCTCAGCCCATGACGTTGGAGTCTTGGAAGACTCTTTGCTCGAGTTGAAGTGCATTCTTGACGTACCCCTGAAATCCGAGTGGCAAAAAAACAATTTACAACGCAGGCCTGATACTAGCGGCCGAAGAAGACAACTTCAGTGGCTCCAGTGTGCAGGAAGAAGATAAATAGTCACTTGTAGATTCTGTGCACAGGAGAGATGAAGTGACAGTGGTTTGGTGTTCGGTAGTTTCAATGCACAGGAGGAAGATGAATAAAACCATCATTCATTGGACTCCGGGGCCTGGATAGTTCAGTCTGCAGAACATCAGACTTTTAATCTGAGGGTGCAGGGTTCATTTCCCAAACGGCAATGTCTTTTCAAACCTTGTTGCGGTGCTTGCTGAGGTTTGCCTCAGACGTAATAATTGATGGTAATAATTGATGGTAATAATTGATGGAAGACACTGAAGACAGGTAAGTGATCGCTAAGGCTTTATTTCCTATCTCAATTGAAGGAGGACTGGAGCTGTGCATGCCTACCACGCCAAAATACCATCCATCGATAGCTTAGTTGGTGGGGGTTGAGGACTTCAAATCCAGCTCCAAGGAGTTTTACTTTTTTCATAATTTCTTTGCAGTTTAAACTATTTCCTGTCCAGCCGCAGGATAACAGACAAAGCAGGGAGACCCTATTTTTGAAGCAGTGTCGTTGGTCTAGGGGTATGATTCTCACTTCAGGTGTGAGAGGTCCCGTGTTCAAATCCCACGCAAGTCCATTTTGAAACGCCAGGCAAGCCCTGTATGGTACATTGTTGGAAAATCCATATTACAACCCCGAGCAAAAAGTATGGAATCACCAGTCTTGGGCGAGCACTCACTCAGACATTTTATTCTTTAGAACAAACTCAGATAAAAAGCATGAAAAAATTATAACGTTTCTCAAAAGTGCAACTCCTTGGCATTCAGAAACACTAAAGCAAATTAATAATAAACATTGTGGTGGTCAGCAAATGTTACTTTTACATACCGAGCACAGGGAAAAAAATATGGAATCACTTGATTCTGAGGAAAAAATATGGAATGGAAATTCTGTGCAGAAATAATGGACCAAAGAAAATATTTGGCCTAATCTGAACAGCTAAAAGTCAAATCATATTGTGACTTGGTGTGTTTTACATGTTGTCATTGATCATGTAATAATTTGCTTGGATTATATTGTACATATCAGCACAAAAACATAATTGGCATAGATATAGAGCCAAACATGAAAAACAGCAGTGCAATAAGGTTCAATGACAATTTATTATTATTATAACGAAAAGGCAGTAAAGTATTGTTTTGTACACAATAAAATGTATAGGCATATGACATCTTACGAAATGTAAGCTTATGAATAACAGTAATAACTTTATTGTTATTCCTAACCTCCATTATTTTCAGTTATCAGCATTTTTACCTTCTCTTTTCAAGATCCTCAGCTTTGTAGTAGGCAAAATGTATTGCGCGTGTATTGAGCGTCACTCCTTGCGCTTCTGACTTGGAAAAAAACAACTCCGGAAACTCATCGCCTCACGGCGGTGCTGACGCCTCTCTGTGGTGCCTGCAACGCTACCGCCCCACGGTGGTGGACTGCAGCCAGGTGCCTCTCGGACTCTACAACAAAAGGGATACAAATTGGTCTGTTGTGCAACAACTGTTGTGCTGTTACACCATGCCAATTTTTTTTTGTTTTTACTATTTTTGCTGAAACACTCCAGTCCTCCTCGAATTAAGATAGCAAAGAAAGCCGTTAGTCTAAATTGGATTTTCCAACAACGTACCATCCAGGGCTTGCCTGGCATTGTAAAAAGGGCTCATCCGGGATTTGAACACGGGACCGCTCGCACCCGAAGCGAGAATCATACCCCTAGACCAACGAGCCAACTTGATGGCCAATATTCAGTTAAATGCTACTCTTAGAGGGGGGAAACAAGGGCTAGAATCTGTGCTTTCACAGCCATGCCGCTTGTCCAGGGGCACGAAACAGGGTCTGACGTGGACCAGGTTGTGGTCTGACCGACCCAGTGGGAGGAGGGGGGAAGAGATGTATGCGTCCTTAGCGTTGGCATACAGCAGGTCCAGTGTCCTCTCCTCTCTCTCACTACCCCCTTGTCACCACCGACAGCTGAAATATGAATTGTCCACCAGGCCACACTCGCGCTTCCTTCGGTCGATAAGACCCACTGCCATGCTGCGAAGACATTTCGCGATATGGAAACTTAGAGCGGAACGATTTTATTGTATTACTCACACCGCCCTTGTGTCATTAAAACCATCATCGAGAGCCCCGACCACATTCAGAAACCTTTCGCGCTAGTTTTATTTTAGGAACAGCCATGATTTCGGAACAGTTAGTAGTTTTTTCTGGGTTTCCCGCTTTATTAAGCAGTTGGTTTCTGTATTGTAGTGGTTGTTACGTTTGCCTTACACACGGGGGGTCCCTGGTTCGAAACTAGGCAGAAACTTCATTCTGCTTTTGTCAAATTCCAATTATGCCCACTGACTAAGTTGAGGCTCGTTTGAGTTGGCCTGTTTTCGGAAACGCCAAGTCAGGTGCCCTGGTGCCGCTTGTACGCTCATTCCGTAGCTTCTGCTGATCCCTGCGAGGACCCGATCAGGTCTGAAACATGCTCAGCAGGAAGCCTGAGAACCAGCGCTGGGAAGGTTTGCCTCGGACCACCCTGATTTTTGTTAGCTTGCTGAAAAACATTCAACTAGCTAAAATTCCCACGTTGCCTTAATGGACAAGGCAGATGATCTTGTGTGTTCCAACGACCCCCGACACAATACAAGTGTGGGGCAAAAGACAGCACAAGCAGTAAAGGCCAGGAGAGCGTGGGTGTTCAAAAAACTCACAGCAGAGGAAGGTTTCAATCCATCGACCTCTGGGTTATGGGCCCAGAACGCTTCCGCTGTGCCACTCTGCTGCCTGTCACCCCAGATGGGACTTGAATCCACAACCCCTGGCTTAGGAGGCCAGTGCCTTATCCATTAGGCCACTGGGGCTGGAGTCTGTCATTAATCTGCTCCACTGGGTGGTAAAAGGGGTGGAGCAATGCAGCTGAATCGATGGCGCATGCTGCAGTGCGTGTTTGTGAGTTTGAGGTCACACAGGTCAGTTGTATTTTTGTATGTTTTAATAACTAAAAAAGCATCCGTTTCCAAATGAAAGGGGTCATTTGACAGGCGTTTAAAGGTCGCTATGTGCGTCTGGAGAGGGACTGCAGACCCCGCAACCGGAGCGGTACTAAGAAAGACATGGTGACCAAGAGCTTGGAGAATGCAGGCATCGATCCCGCTACTTCTCGCATGCTAAGCGAGTGCTCTACCATTTGAGCTAATTCCCCTTGCTGACCCTACCACTTCGGAATCTGGCAAAGACTTAAAGCCCAAGAGACTGTGAAGGTCAAACGTCTCATAGCAGAGGATGGTTTCGATCCATCAACCTCTGGGTTATGGGCCTAGCACGCTGCCGCTGCGCCACTCTGCTACTGTTGCGGTGTTGCAAACCCACAATCTCAGCAGTATGAGGCCAGCGCCCCATCCATTTGGCCAGTAGGGCTTGAGGCTCATGCGTTTCAGCCACAGCACGTCAGAATTGAGATTGTCCCTCAGTCTCGTGATCGCTGAGGCGCAACCATGCTTTGACTTCAGAGTCTTCAAAAGAGCTTCGGACGCCCACCGCCTTCAACCTCATTGAGCCACCCCGGTCAAACGCAACCAACCATGGCTGCCACTCTTTTCCTTCCTCCCTGACATGGCGTTGACGAGAGCTATGTTCAGGATTTGTAAGGGTCCCCTACAGGGTCTGGATAGCTCAGTCGGCAGATCATCAGACTTTTAATCTGAGGGTCCAGGGTTCAAGTACCCGTTCGGGCAATGTCTGTTCAAACCTTGTTGCGGTGCTTGCTGAGGTGTTCTGTGTTGGTCACGGCAATAAGCCTCACCTCGAGGACGAGGTGGCCTATCATCTGAGGGTTCGGAGTTCCTGGTTCCTTCCAAGCAACTGACCCTTTGTTTTATCTTGTAAAGTTAAAGTGTCACAATGACATGGAGTCAGCACATGGAATTTAAACGCCGACAACAGCTTGAGGGTTGAAAAGCTCTTCCATAGAGAGATTTCCCTGACCGGGAATCGAATCTGGGCCGCGGTGGTGAAAGCGCCGAATCCTAGCCACTAGACCACCAGGGAGACTTTGTCAGCTGCTGTGAAAACATGAGCACCTAGTTGCTGGGCTAAAGTGCCCAGGCTGTGGAACTCCTGGGAGACCTTGGCCAAAATAAAGGCACCGCTGAGATTGGAACTCAGGATTTCCTGTTTCCTGTTTTTTCCTGTCCTTTTTGCAAACAGGGCAGGGCCCACATCAGAAACAAACACGGACTCGAACCACCATCCTTTCGCCTCAGTGCTCGCTGACTGAGTTTGGAGTTAAACCCACAACACTTTGCGCATTTGCTTACACTCTCCTATCCCACAGGTAACAGGAAGGTTTGTCTTTTTGTTGTTGTCATTTTGTCAGGCTCACACGTTTCATTCCAACTGCTTGGGGGGAGGGACCTAGATAGCTTCCAAGCCTTGTTGGCGCAATAAGCAGCGCGTCAGTCTCATAATCTAAAGGCCATGAGTTCGAACCTCACACAGGGCAATTGTCTGTTTTAGATTTTTTTATAACCAAAATAGCATCCGTTTCCAAATGTAAGGGTCATTTGACAGGTGTTCAAAGGGCTCCATCTGCGTCTGGAGAGGTTGGCTCGGCAGCTCTGGCCTGTCAACAAAGCAGCTCTGGCCCGGTAGCATGGCAGGTGTGGCCGGTTAGCTCAGTTGGTCAGAGCGTGGTGCTAATAACGCCAAGGTCGTGGGTTCGATCCCTACACGGGCCAAAGACCTTCTTTAGATGTCATTTCCTGTTTGATTTGGACAATATGTGGTGAGGCTTTCAAATGCTTCATCAGGGCTTTTGGTAAACCCGTGAGGTTTGCAAATTGCTGTCTGCTGCTTAGCTCCAGGGCTAAAGTGCCCAGGAAGAGAAACTCCTGGGAGACCAAAATTAAGGCACCGCTGAGATTTGAACTCAGGATCTCCTGTTTACTAAACAGGCGCTTTGACCAACTAAGCCACGGCGCCTGTGCGAGAAAGACAAGGAAGAGATGCTCCACCTACTTCCACTCTGATGGTCGGTACAGGTCCTTTTCGCACAGGGCAGGACCTACATCAGAAACTCGAACCACCATCCTTTCGCTTCACTGCTCGCTGACTGAGCTTGGAGTTAAACCCACAATACTTGAGAGAAGAGGGTATTTGCTCACACTCTCCTATCCCACAGGTAACAGGAAGGTTTGTCTTTTTGTTGTTGTCATTTTGTCAGGCTCACGTGCTTCAGCCAAACTGCCTGGGGGGAGGTGCCCTTGTTGGCGCAGTAGGCAGCGCGTCAGTCTCATAATCTAAAGGTCGTGAATTTGAACCTCACACAGGTCAGTTGTATTCTTGACTGTTTTAAAGCCGAGAGGAGTCCAGGATAATGATTTCATACGTTTGAGAAGTGCTTCCGTGTCCGGTTCGGTCATCTGCGTGTTCCAGGTCTGGTATTAGTGACTGGAAAAGAAAGTACCTTGTTAAGGGGGGTATTTTCTAAAATCCTTCCAGTAATCTTATAAAATCATAAAGTTAGTGTGTGCGTGTGTGTATGTGTGTGGTGGTGGGGGGGGTTTATAAGTATAATTTTCAGAGTAAGAAATTACAATGTTGATCAAATCAACGATCGTTCAGTCCATCTGGGTGTCTAGAGGACATTCGGTCTATCCAGGTCCTCTCAGTATGTTTACGTTGTTGTGTTGTCCATGTAGGGTCATGGGCCAGGATAACGCTGAACATGTTTTTTGTGTCATGCCGTCTGAAATGGGCACCCAAGAACATGGGGCGTTGTTCTACTCTTATGGCATGCAATAATGTACCCGGAGAAATAACATTCATGTAGTTTTATGACCAGTACTGCTGATGTGTCAATTTTTCATTCCTAAATAACTATTCTGTGTTTTTCAGATGCCAAAGAAGAACTCAAGCCCAGCCACAAGCTTGAACTACTACTCTTCCCACCTCTGGATCTTTCCATCAAGGACATGTGATGTGTAAATATAATGCTTGTGCACAATGTTTGCATCATTTGTATTATTTGTAACATTTGTATTCCCTGTCTATATGTGTCATATCTGCAGGGTATTTTTACATTGTATTCATTTTTCATTTTATTAGTAGGCCACATTTATTTATGTTCTATGTTGCTCATTCCTGCCAAAGTGAATTCTATGTTTGTTTATCTTGCATAGCGAATAAACCCCCATTCTGATTCAGATTTGACAGTTTGACAGTAATATTGATGAACAAACTTAAAGATGTATGCACATGGGAAAGTAGTGGCCTTGATAATATTCTACTAAACAGAAATAAGCTTTACACATCCGTGCAGAATTGCAATCATGTAAACCATTGTTTCCCAAAGACTGGGTCGCGACCCTCAGCTGGGTCGCAAGAGATTTTTTTTGGGTCGCCTTGTCACGATCTGCATCGGTAGGTCTGCAATATACCTTTCTGAAAAATTAAAATGCATCCCCATGAGCAACAACACTGTCTCCCAAAGAATACACGACATTGCAGACAACCTGGAAGAGCAGCTTGTTACCCGACTTAAGACAGCAGGATGTTTTTCTATACAGCTTGATGAGAGCACTGACGTCTCAGATTGCGCCACCTTGCTGGTTTATGTCAGATATGCGTGGGGAAATGAATTTAAGGAGGACTTGTTGTGTTGCTTGAATATTCCTACTGGAACCACAGGTGAACAGATATTTCGTGTCTTGAACGACTATGTGGTTAAGTGTGGACTTGACTGGGGCAATTGTGAAGGCATAACGAGCGATGGGGCTGCAAATATGACAGGCAGGAAAAGCGGAGTTGTCCATCCATCCATTATCTTCCGCTTATCCGGGGCCGGGTCGCGGGGGCAGCAGTCTGAGCAGGGAAGCCCAGACTTCCCTCACCGCACACACCTCCTCCAGCTCCTCCGGGGGGATCCCGAGGCGTTCCCAGGCCAGCCGAGAGACATAGTCCCCGTAAGCGGAGTTGTAACACGAATAAAGCAGGCAGCAGGCAAGGAAATTACATGGAATCATTGTTTCATACACCGCCAGGCATTGGCATGCAAGGGCATACCCCCCGCCCTCGAGAAAACACTGAGCGAAGTTATTGGCGTTGTAAACTTAATTAAGGCCAGCGCACTTAACAACCGGCTGTTTGATCAACTGTGCACTGACATGGGAGCAGAACACACGCACTTACTGTTTCACACTGAAGTGCGCTGGTTGTCCAAAGGCAGAGTTTTGACCAGATTCTATGAACTTAGACATGAAATTCATGCGTTCCTCATCCAGAAAAAGTCCACTCTTGCCGAATTATTCACTGATGATTGGCTTCTCAATTTGTCTTATCTGGCCGATATCTTTTCATCCCTCAACGAACTGAACCTGAAATTACAGGGACGGCACGACAATGTTTTCCTTAATTGGAAACATGTTCAGGCTTTCCAAAAGTCCTTGAAACTTTGGCTTGCACGACTCAGAAGGCCAGACCCAAGTCACTACATGTTTCCAACTGTGTTGCAGCACGTAGAAGTACATGATGTTGCTGCCACACAAGTGAAACAGATTGAATGCTGCGCCTGATATGCGTGTTGCGCTCTCCTCCTGCACCCCGGACTGGAACGCGCTACAAAAACGCAGACAGGCCCACCTATCCCATTAACAATGTAGAAATGTTGACATGTTTTGTATAATTTGTAATCTTTTTGTAATTATTTCATATTTTGTATCCAATATTGAATGTTGAATTAGTAGCCTACATTTAATGCCCAAATAGGCACTTATTTTAATGTTGCTAGTTCAATTGCATTGTTTTTCATTGTTTAAAACTTGAGTAGTAGCCTAGGCTACTAATTGTTCAGAGAGAAGTGATCACTCAATGGCAGTAGGCCTACAAGTTATGAAATAACAATAAAATATAATTTATATTATGAAATAAAATAACAATAAAATATCCTCATTAATGTTCAATAATGGCCAAATCCACCTTTATTTTGTGATTTATGAATAATGTCTATTGGCTTGGGTCGCGAAGGCTTGTGACTTTTAAAATATGGGTCCCCAGAAAAAAAGTTTGGGAAACACTGATGTAAACTATACTCTCATCATCTTTTGGTAAGTGATTTGCCAGCATCATGTGCTGCATCATGTTGATTTGTCAATTGAAGTTGGACAAGCATTTTGTACCCTCCAGACTTTTGTAATCATGTGTCTTATTGACATTGTTAGCACTATCTGTTGACAGCACTACACATACTTTTCAAATGAATATTAATGTTCTTTTAATTTGTGCCTTATAATGTTCATACTTCTTCACTCTTTGAAAATATTGCATTGTTTTCCTCTCTTCTTCCTGGGGTTCATTTTGCCATTGTTCTTTGCACCTTCTTTCAAACCACCTTACTTTGGGTATTTATTCAACTGTGTTACAGGTTGTGTTTTCATTAAGTGAACAACCGATTACCAGTTTACCTTGGCAACTTGTTACACTGCCATTTGACTTTGCACCATATGACTTCAAAAGTCATCCTTATTTTTGTATTTCTTCTATTGTAATAAATGTTGTATTTCCACAGAGTGACAAACAGATTACTAGTTTTTACTAGACCATGCAAATATTTCACATTCACATATTAATTCCTTTGTCCCTTGCAGCACAGGGGTCACTACAGTCTTGGATGTATTCACACCATTGCCTTGTTTTCCTTTCTTCATTCTTTTGTTCATTTGAATTACATATCAATTCCATAAACTGTTCCAGGAGGAATCCACCATCGCTGCTTGTTATTAGGATTCCTCCATCAGGAGGAAACCTATTGTTATTGTAGGAATTCCGAATCTTGTAGCATTTAAGTCAATGGCAGCCCTTGGATCACAACAGTAAAAACTTGAGATTTTTGGCATGGTGAAACAGTACTACATTATGAACTACCACACCCATTTTGGTCCACTTGAGACCAAAGGGGGCGCTACAGGCCACGCCCCAATTTGACCATTTGTGTCCTTTTTCAAAGTGATGTCCTTTGTAGTCCTTTTGTCCTAAAATTCTGAAATTCCTTACAGATGCCTTATTTGTCACAATGAACAAAAAAGTCTCAACAACTTATAATGGCAAGTACTTAGATTTTTCTGTACATCATAAATTCAGAAGACATCCTTTTTTGCCACTCCTCCTGCAATTTTTGTCCAATCTTCTTCATCCTTGCCAGTTATCATCGTCAGAAGAACCCTCACAAAAGCTATCAATAAGATTTTTGATATTTCAAACCGTTTGTTCGCTACAGTCATTTAAAAGCGGCATTATTGCAACTAAACAGGACGTTCGTCTTATAACATTATTAAAGTCAACAAATCTTTGAGATATCAATATCAAACTATATATGCACGAAGAACACACTACAAAATACAACCAAGTTTAACAGCTAAGTTCATAACTTCAAAAATGATGTAAATAATGGTCATCTAATTTAAGGCTAAGACTATTTTACTGCTGTATACAAGTGGCAATCAAAAACTGATAGTCCGAATCAATCACAAGTTCATATGTAGACTCTTGACAATGTGTTGTATACAAATCTGAGAAAAAGTTGAATGTAAGATGAAAAGTTGATTAATGATGAATATTTGAAATGTGACTGCTTGGCTAAAGGCTAAGGCTGTCTTGCAAATCCTCTCTCTGTCATGCCAGACCCAGTGGCTCCAAAAAAACTCACACGCACAAGAGTCTGTTGACACAGTGGGCTGAGTAAGCCCGCACCTTCACCCTGCTATTGGCTGCTGGATGGATCATGACACTGGTCGTTGTCTTGTATCTCAGCAAATCTTGGACATAGCCACACCAAACTTGGATGGTGCACTTTGAATTAGACGACAATTACATTGTTCTTGTAAAGTGGAAGTATATGGCAGCCCTTGGACGAAATGAGTAAAACGTTTAGATTTATGGCACAATGTTCATACTTCTTCACTAATTGAAAATGTAGCCTTTTTTTCCTCTCTTCATTCTTGTGTTCATATTGCCATTGTACTTTGCACCTTCTTTAAAACCACCTTATTTGGGGTATTTATTTACCTGTAATAAATGTTGTGTTTTCACTAAGTGAGCAACCCATTACCAGTTTACCTTGGCAACTTGTTACACTGCCATTTTACTTTGGATAATAGGTGGAGCCACAGACCATGCAAATATTTCATTCACATATTAAATCCTTTGTCCCTTGCAGCACAGGGGTCACTACAGTCTTGGATGTATTCACACCATTGCCTTGTTTTCCTTTCTTCATTCTTTTGTTCATTTGAATTTCACATCAATTCCATAAACTGTTCCAGGAGGAATCCACCATCGCTGCTTGCAGCTATATTTCATAGTTGTGATGCCTTCAGTGTGAATCTACAATGTCAATAGTCATGAAAAGAAAGTAAACTCATTGAATGAGAAAGTGTGTCCAACATTTTGGTCTGTACAGTGCCTTTTGGGTCCTCATGCAGTCGATGACAAGTTCCCAATTAAATTAATCACAAATGGGGAATTAGCTGAAGTCGTAGAGCGCTTGCTTCGCATGCGAGAGGCAGTAGGATTGATGTCCGCATTCTCCATTCAGGTACAATTTCATCCTGCAAAACTAGTTTATTTCTGCATCAATGTTGACAAGAAGCACATTGGCATGAAAGGTGAAGACTACACCATCCTTAGCGAACGTTTGTGATGAAATATGTACCTTTTGGGTCCTCATGCTGTCGATGACAAATTCCCCATCAAACGATGCACCAATGGGGAATTAGCTCAAGTGGTACAGCGCTTGCTTTGCGTGCGAGAAGAAGCGGGATCGATGCCTGCATTCTCCATTCAGGTACATTTTCACCTGCAAAATTAGTTTATTTCTGCATCAACGTTGACAAGAAGCGCATTGGCATGAAAGGTGAAGACTACACCATCCTTAGCGAACGTTTGTGATGAAATATGTACCTTTTGGGTCCTCATGCTGTCGATGACAAATTCCCCATCAAACGATGCACCAATGGGGAATTAGCTCAAGTGGTACAGCGCTTGCTTTGCGTGCGAGAAGAAGCGGGATCGATGCCTGCATTCTCCATTCAGGTACATTTTCACCTGCAAAATTAGTTTATTTCTGCATCAACGTTGACAAGAAGCGCATTGGCATGAAAGGTGAAGACTACACCAGCCTTAGCGAAAGTTTGTGGTGAAATATGTACCTTTTGGGTCCTCATGCAGTTGATGACAAGTTCCCCATCCCACAAATCACAAATGGGGAATTAGCTCAAGTGGTAGAGCGCTTGCTTCGCATGCGAGAGGTAGTGGGGTCGATTCCTGCATTCTCAATTCAGGTACATTTTCATCCTGCAAAACTAGTAAATTTTTCCATCAACATTGGCATGACAGGTGAAGACTACACCAGCCTTAGCGAAAGTTTGTGAAGAAATATGTACCTTTTGGGTCCTCATGCAGTCGATGACAAGTTCCCCATCAAATTAATCACAACGTAGTCCTCAACTCAACACTGCGCATCAGTTTGGCTTTTGGCGCAATTTGGCACGTCACAATCCTCTCGCCTAGGCGTGACGGCGAGAGCGGCCCGTGTCACGTGACCTCATAGATAGCTGATATGGTTGCATTGGTGGTTCAGTGGTAGAATTCTCACCTGCCATCCGGAAGGCCTGTGTTCGATTCCCGGCATATACATGGCTCTTGCGGTCGACATTGTTGGGTTGACCGTGTGGTAAACTCTTTGAGGACAGCCAGATGAGGAAAAATATCAACATGTTGCCCAGCCCCATCTGCCACGTGGATTCCCGCCTTCCATTCAGGGCCCATGAGTTTCGGTTCAATTCCCGGCCAATGCATGGCTCTTGCGGTCAACATCCTTGTTTTTGAGTTGGTGACCGTGTGGTAAACTTTTTGAGGAAAGCCAGATGTGGAAGAACAACGACATGTTGCCCAGCCCTACCTGCCACGTGGATTCACGCCTTCCATGCAGGGCCCATGAGTTTGGGTTCGATTCCCGGCCAATGCATGGCTCTGGATTCCCGTCTTCCATTCAGGGCCCTTGAGTTGGGGGTGATCTCCAATGGAAAACTGCGTATCCCCGCCTGTCACGTGGGAGACCAGGGTTCAATTCCCTGACGGGGAGAAGGGACTGTTTTTGCCCCTTTTGTTCCCACCCGGTTCGCCATCACAGCGCTACTCGGGTAACTGAGAACATACCTTCACTCTTCACATAGTTGTATGGTGAATCCTGATACTTGTTATTATGACTTGATAAAAAGTGATGCGTCCTCGTCCACCAACTCAGGTTCCACCGAGATTTGAACTCCCATCGCTGGATTCAAGGCCCAGAGTGCTGACCGTTACACCATGGAACCGCAGCCGTATAGCATGGTGGAAATCCCCGTTACAGACACTGCGCATCAGTTTGGCTTTTGGCACAATTTGGCACGTCTCCATCCTCTCGCCTAGAGGAGCCAATATGTGCCTTATAGATGGCTAATACAGTTGCATTGGTGGTTCAGTGGTAGAATTCTCGCCTGCCATGCGGGATGCTTGGGATCGATTACAGGCCAATGCATGGCTGTTGCGGTCGTCATCCTTGTTTTTGAGTTGGTTTGACCACGTGGTAAACTTTTTGAGGACAGCCAGATGTGGAAGAACTTTGACATGTTGCCCAGCCCTACCTGCCTACCCCCTCCACCCCAACACAATGTTGACTCTCTCCATCCAAGAGAGGGAAGTTAACAAAGTGTTCAAGAGACAGAACCCTTGCAAAGCTGCAGGGCCGGATGCTGTCTCCCCTGCCACACTGAAGCACTGCGCTGACCAGCTGTCTCCTGTGTTCACCAACATCTTCAGCACCTCCCTGGAGATGTGCTACGTGCCAGCCTGCTTCAAGTCCTCCACCATCATCCCTGTGCCCAAGAAGCCCCGACCAACAGGACTGAATGACTACAGACCCGTCGCCCTGACATCTGTGGTAATGAAGTCCTTTGAACGTCTGGTGCTGGCCCCCGCTTAAAAAACTTCACAGACCCCCTGCAGTTCGCCTACAGAGCCAACAGGTCTGTGGATGACGCAGTCAACATGGCCGTCCACTACACTACTAGACTCTCCAAACACCTACGCCAGGATCCTGTTTGTGGACTTCAGCTCTGCCTTCAATACCATCATCCTGGCTCTGCTTCAGGACAAGCTCTCCCAGCTGAACGTGCCCGACCCCACCTGCAGGTGGATAACAAACTTCCTGTCCGACAGGAAGCAGCGCGTTAGGATGGGAACGCAAGTCTCTGACTCCCGGTCCATCAGCACCGGATCCACTCAAGGCTGCGTCCTTTCCCCCCTGCTCTTCTCCCTGTACACAAACAGCTACACCTCCAGTCATCCATCTGTCAAGCTCCTGAAGTTTGCGGACGATACCACCCTGATCGGGCTCATTTCTGATGGGAACGAGTCTGACTTCAGGTGGGAAGTGGACAACCTGGTGACTTGGTGCAGCCAGAACAACCTGGAGCTCAACGCTCTTAAGACAGTGGAGATGGTTGTGGACTTTAGGAAGGACCCAGCCCCACTCCCCCCCATCACACTGCGCGACTCCCAGGTCAACAGTGCGGAGTCCCTTCGTTTCCTGGGCACCACCCTCTCCCAGGAACTTAAGTGGGAGCTGAACATCAGCTCACTCATAAAGAAAGCCCAGCAGAGGATGTACTTCCTGCGGCAGCTGAAGAAATCCAGCCTGCCAAAGACAATGATGGTGCAATTCAACACTGCCATCATCGAGTCCATCCTCACCTCCTCCATCACCGTCTGGTACGCTGCTGCCACTCCAAAGGACAAGAGCAGACTGCAGCGTATCATCCGTGCTGCTGAGAAGGTGATAGGCTGCAACCTGCCATCCCTTGAGGACCTGCACACGGCAAGGTCTCTAAAACGGGTGAGGAAGACTGCGGCCGACTCCTCACACCCTGGACAATCTGTGCTTCAGCTGCTCCCTTCTGGCAGGAGGCTGCGGTCCATCAGGACCAAAACCTCTCGCCACAAGAATAGCTTCTACTCTTCTGCTATTGCCCTCTTCAACAGGGCCAAGGACTCAGTTTGACGCATCCACCAACACCCCCCTCCAGAATCCCACTGCACTCTGCCACTTTAGCACACAACACTTTTTAAACTTAAAAAACTTACGACTGTGATTTCTGCACCACTGTTTACACTACTGTGTATATACCCCCACGTACTATATATACCCATTCCACTCTGTACCTATGTTATTTGTACTTCTATGTTATCTGTATCATTTGTACTATTTGCATCATTTGTATTATTTGTATTATTTGTTTATGTATCATATCTGTAGTGTATTTTACATTGTATTCATTTTTTATCTTATAAGTATGCCACATATATGTTCTATGTTTGCTCATTCCTGCCAAATTGAATTCTATGTTTGTTAACCTTGCATAGCGAATAAACCCCCATTCTGAGTCTGATTCTGACTAACACGGGATATTGTGACATTTACCACGAAGCCTCAGCAAACATGAGAAATCGACCACTCACATTCAAAGCCAGATTGCTTTAAGAACTTTTGGAAGCTCAAGGAGCCATTTGGCTTTGAACATCAGCGGAGGCTCAACGTTAGATTCCACAATGCTAAGGTAAATGAAAACCGACAGATTTTGAAAGAACTCATTAATGCAACCTGCTTCCTAGCTAAACAGGAGTTGGCATTTTGTGGTAACGATGAGAGGGCAAGCGCTTCTAATCGTGGCAATTATATAGAACAGGGCTTTCGAACTGGTGCCATCGCGGGCCAAGAGGGTGAAGGTTTTTATATTGTTTTTTTATTGGTTATCTATGAGGTCATGTGACACAACCCGCTCTCGCCGTCACGCCTAGGCAAGGGCAGGGAAACGTGCCAGATTGCGCCAAAAGCCAAACTGATGCGCAGTGTCTGTAATGAGATTTTTCACCAGTCTAGGTGGCTGCTGTTCCATGGTGTAATGGTCAGCACTCTGGGCTCTGAATCCAGCAATCTGAGTTCAAATCTCGGTGGAACCTGGGACGGTGGTCAAGGATGCGTTACTTTTATCGAGTAATAATCACAAGTATCAGGATTCACCATACAACTGTGTAGAGTGAAGGTATGTCCTCAGTCATCCGAGTAGCGCTGTGATGGCAAATCGGGTGGAAACCAAAAGGGTTAATACCAGTCCCTTCTCCCCGTCAGGGAATTGAACCCTGGTGTCATGTGCCTAGGCGAGGGAGACGTGCCAAATCGTGCCAAAAGCCAAACTGATGCGCAGTGTCTGTAACAAGGATTTCCACCAGTCTAGGTGGCTGTGGTTCCATGGTGTAACGGTCAACACTCTGGGCTCTGAATCCAGTAATCCGAGGCGGGGATACTAACCACTATACTAATGAGAAAAAATCACTTTTCCCAATATAGAAAAAGCCAAACATCAGCCTTTCCTTCTCATTTTCCGGACGCTGTTTTTTAGTCATCGCAAATGCTTTCAAATGTGGATCGTATGGGGCAGGCAGTCGGAGGGTCCTTGTGGTGCAATTGGTTAGCGCGTTCGGCTGTTAACCGAAAGGATGGTGGTTGGAGCCCACCCATGGACGAGCGCTTTTTCATGTTTGTTTCAAGCTTGACGCAATTTGCACCAAGGGAAAATCTGATGAAATAATCTGCAGACACATCGAAGATGCCACCTAGGAGCAAGCCGTCTCCCAACGAGCCCAATCATCTTGCGGCGCATACACAGCTTCGGAAGGAGCACGATGCGCTGAGCGACAGACAAAGTTGAACTTTCAAAAATGTGGGTGCACCATGAATATAGCTTGCCGACGAGGACTCACGCGTGCAGAGCACAATGGATTAGTAGTCCATCGCCTTAACCACTCGGCCACTGCCACTGCCAGCTCATACTTATAGGCCACGCTTGCGCTACCTGATTTTAAGTGTGGATCATATGGGGCAGGCAGTGAGAGGGTTTTTGTGGCGCAATCGGTTAGCGCATTCGGCTGTTAACCGAAAGGATGGTGGTTTGAGCCCACCCAAGGACGAGCGATATTTCATGTTTGTTTCGGATCTTTGTCCTGCCCTGTATGACAACAGCCTGCACAGACCGTCAGAGTTGAAGAGGGTGGAAAATCCCTTCCACTCGTTAGGGTACGAGGCACCGTGGCTTAGTAAAGGAAGTACAAGCTTGACGCAACTCACACCAAGGGAAAATTTATATAGCTTGCCGACGAGGATGAGATTCGAACTCACGCATGCAGAGCACAATGGATTAGCAGTCCATCGCCTTAACCGCTCGGCCACCTCGTCACATTCTTCACTTTCCCCTTGTCACCACAGCAGCTTAAATCTGAATGGTCCACCTGGCCACACTCGCGCTTCCTTAGATCAATAAGACCCACTGCCACGCTGCGAAAACGTCGGTTAAAACCATCATCAAGAGCCACGGCCACGTTCACAAACCTTTCGCGCTAGTTTTATTTGACGAATCGCCACCATTTTGGAACAGTAGTTGTTATGTTCGCCTGACACAAGGATAGTCCCTGGTTCAAAACTGGGCAAAAACTTCATTCTGCTTTTGTCAAATTGAAATTATGCCCACTGACTAAGTTGAGGCTCGTTGAAGTTGGCCTGTTGCTTTCGGAAACAGGCCCTCAGGCCAATCAGGTGCCCTGGTGCCGATTGTTTGCTCATTCCCTAGCTTCTGCTGATCCCTGCGAGCACCCGATCAGGTCTGAAACATGCTCAGCAGGAAGCCTGAGAACCAGCGCTGGGAAGGTTTGCCTCAGACCACCCTGATTGCTGTTATCTTACTGAAAAACACTTTTGACTAGCCGTAATTCCTGCGTTGCCTTAAAGAGGTGTCCCTGTTCAGTGTCTTGTCTTTTGAATCGTGTATTTTTGCATACTGGGCTTTCCGCTATTTACAAGCAGTTGGGTTCTGTAGTGTAGTGGTTATCACGTTCGCCTAACACGCGAAAGGTCCCTGGATCGAGACTGGGCAGAAACTTCATTCTGCTTTGGTCAAATTGCAAATGTGCCCACTAAATAAGTTGCGGCTCATTAGAGTTGGCCTGTTGTTTTCGGAAGCGTCAAGTCCCCTGGTGCCTCTTGTTTGAACCCTAAACCTACTGGGTTTCCCGCTTTTTGTGAGCAGTTGGTTTCTGTAGTGTAGTGGTTATCACGTTCGCCTCACACGCGAAAGGTCCCCGGTTCAAAACCAGGCAGAAACTTCTTTCTGCTTTTGTCAAAATGCAATTGTGCGGACTGGGTGAGTTGCGGCTCATTGCAGTTGAGCTGTCATTTTCGGGAAGCCAAGTTAGCTGCCCTGGTGCCACTTGTTTGAACCCTAAACCTACTGGGTTTCCCACTCTTTGCAAGCAGTTGGTTTCTGTAGTGTTGTGGTTATCACGTTCGCTACACACGGGAAAGGTCCACGGTCCAAAACCGGACGGAAACTTCATTTTGCTTTTGTCAAATTGCAATTGTGCCGACAAAGTGAGTTGCGACTCTTTGGAGTTGGCCTGTTGTTTTCGGAAACGCCAAGTCAGGTTCCCTGGTGCTGCTTGTATGCTCATTCCCTAGTTTCTGCTGATCAGGTCTGCTGTTCCACTGCGCCACTCTGCTGCCTGTCACCCCAAATGGGACTTAAAATGCTTCATCGGCTTCATGCTTCCATGGATCTAAGAGTATGCGAAAGCAAGATAGTATGTAAAGTAAAGAAGAGTTAAATGGTAGATAACGTCATAACGCGTATTATTTGAGTGTGGCACACTATGCTCATCTACTTGACATATTTTCCCGTGTTTCCCAAACACCCAAGTCGCAAAAAAGGCACTCAGGCCAGCCAGGAGTCGAACCTAGAGATCAAAATAAAGGCACCGCTGAGATTTGAACTCATGATCTCCTGTTTACTAAAAAGGTGTTTTGACCAACTAAGCCACAGCGCCTGTGTGAGGAAGAGGATGAAGAGATGTTCCAAGTTCTTCAACTCTGTTGGTCGGTACAGGCCCTTTTCGCACAGGGCAGGACCCACATCAGAAACAAACACGGACTCGAACCACCATCCTTTCGCTTCACTGCTCGCTGACTGAGCTTGGAGTTAAACCCACAATACTTAGAGAGCATTGAGAGAAGAGAGCATTTGCTCACACCCTCCTTCCTAGTGTTGCCACACGTCCCGTTTTCTACGGGATTGTCCCGATTTGTTGTGGTCTGTCCAGGAAAATGGAATAACCTTTCCAGGACACGTTTTGTCCAGTTTTTTTTTTACTTCCTCACATCATCTCCCGTTGCAATAGTCTAAACGAAGCTAGACTCATAAGCAACTACGACAGACTATGGCAGAGTGGCCTCACTCTCACTGAATGAATGCGCACGCAGCCAGTCGCCGTTGCTAGGTGATCGTGGTCATCAATACAACGGCGGCCGGCCGCGCGAGAATCCAAAGGAATACCGTAATACCAAAGTTCCCTTGGCTGGTGTGCGAGAGCTGGCTGTCTACTTTTTATGTTCGGATTCTGATAAAGGCTGGTTCTAAAGCCTCAGCCTGGGTCAATTTCATCAATACATTATTCAAATAAATAAATAGGCCTACATAAATAAATACATAAATACAAGAATGCCCTACATTGACGTGTAGGCTGTCCCAATAGTCTAACAAAAGCACCTCTCTCGTGTGATTAATGATTAGGGCTATTTCGTATTATACGGTAGGTGTGATAGCCGCCGTCCGATGTGTCCCGGTTTTTGACAACTCAGATGTGGCAACCCTACTCCTTCCCCACAGGTAACAGGAAGGTTTGTCTTTTTGTTGTTGTCATTTTGTCAGGCTCACGCTTTGCAGTCAAACTGCCTGGGGTGAGGAGCCCTGGTAGGCTCCAAGCCTTGTTGGCGCAGTAGGCAGCATGTCAGTCTCCTAACTATGAGTTCGAGCCCCACGCAGGGTAGATGAATGTTTCTACTTTTTAATAACCAAATTAGCATCAGATGGCATCTTTCACGGGAACCGAACCGAGGGCGCGGCTTTGAAAGCACCAAGTCTAGGGCTTCTTTCCCCCTCCATGAGCTGTTTGTTCTTCAATTTAAAAGACCAGGGTGCTTGTTGGTCTAGGGTTATGTGACTTGCTAAGGGTGTGAGAATGTGACAAAGTGAGGTGTTTTCTCCACTTGTCCCTTTAGTTGCTTACCTGTATCATGGCTGGAGGTAAAAGGGGAGAGCCGCCCAGCCATTTCCTTGTCTGTCACCCTGCCCTGGTGATGTCACTAATGACGGGGTGTACTATGTGGAGCAGGGGTGGTGATGAGATGATGTTGTCTAATCCAGGTTTGTGTTTCCCCTGTTATTGGGATTGGGATTGTAGGTTGCATTGATGAACATTTGTTGCTGTCTGTCCCAGTCTGTCAAGGGTTTGTGGTGTTGCATATGTTGTATTGTATCACGTTTCATGTTTGATATTGTTCCAGATAAGTGGAATGCGCCGGCCCAATTAGCCTTTATAGAAGGCAGGTGTGTGCTTGGAGCTCTGTAGGAGGAGGATTTTTGGGGTAGCACTGGAAATAAAATCCACTTTTTGGACATTACTTTGGCCTCTGACTCTTCCTAAGCCACTTTTTAGCCACTCATCGCCACACTACCTCACAGAGAGGTTCTGTGTTCAAATCCCAGATGAGCCCATTTTGACATGCCAGATGAGCCCTGTATGGTGCGTTGTTGGAAACCCCCACACACTAAGCCAGCGTCTAGTAGCGAGTTGCAATAGTCCAGTTGTGAAAGGACTACTGTAACTCACTACTAATTTCATATTAATATGTATAATACAATAAGATGTTAATAAATATTACTTCAAATAAATTATTTGTTCACAGATAGACACAACAACTCTGATCATATTCCCTTCCTCAAAGCTTCATTATGAAGCAGTGAATGCTCATCAACAACAGATGAAGTTAATAATTACTTTCAGCCTGATGCATGCTCAAGAGGAAATATCATATCTCACACTAGACACTTTAGAAACACATTTCACAAGTTAGGAACCATAGAAGTGATCCCTGAGAGTATAGTCTTAACAAACATCCAGGTGAGAGGGGCAAGGCATTTAAACTGCCGTCATTCACACTGATGGTGACAAACTAAACCCAATCATTCATGTGCAGCTTGACAATAGAACTCTAACCCTCTGAATAACATTAACACAAATAATAAATACAACATAGTGAGCATCCAATAAGTTTTATTCTAAAATACCCACAGTACCCATAATGCATTTCTGATGGAGATCTACGCATCAGTATGTTTATATGAGGAACATGAGAGTTCAGGCATGTTAATTTGATGAGCGTGTGTGTGTGTATGTAGTTACTATCAACATTCTTTATTATTAACATTATGCTGACTATATTGAGCTACATGTCAAACAGACCAATCACAATCAAGAATTCTTCCAGGTAGATGTACACTGTTGCAGCACAAGAACATATTTCCATTTTGAGTTCAATGTTATTGTAATTAAGTTGGCTCGTTGGTCTAGGGGTATGATTCTCTCTTTGGGTGCGAGAGGTCCCGGGTTCAAATCCTGGATTAGCCCATTTTGAAACCATTTGGAAAATCCATTTTAGACTAAAGGCTTTCTTTGCTATCTTAATTGGAGGAGGACTGGAGCGTTGCATGCCTACAACGCCGAAATACCAGTTTGTGTCTCACCCTCCGATAGCTCAGTTGGTAGAGCGGAGGACTGTAGTTTATGACTGTATTGGAAATCCTTAGGTCGCTGGTTCAAATCCAGCTCGAAGGAGTTTAACGTTTTTCAATTTTTTTTGCGGTATAAAGTATTTACAGTCCAAATGCAGGATAGCAGACAAAGCAGGGAGACCCTATTTTGAAAGGGGTGTACAGACTGGTTTCTCTAAATGGGGACCGAACCAATGGCGTGGTTGTGAAAGCATCGATTCTAGCCCTTCTTCCCCCCCCTCTAAGAGTAGCTTTTAACTGAAAGTCGCCAGTCAAGTTGGCTTGTTGGTCTAGGGGTATGATTCTCGCTTTGAGTGCGAGAGGTCCCGGGTTAACATCCCGGACGAGCCCATTTTGAAACGCCAGGCAAGCCCTGTATGGTACGTTGTTGGAAAATCCATATTAGACTAAAGGCTATCTATCTTCTTAATTGGCAGATGGCAGACTCCAGACGCAGATGGCACCCTTTGAACCCCTGTCAAACAACCCCTTTCATTTGGAAATGGATCCTTTTGAGGTTATTAAAACATTAAAAAACACAACTGCCCTGTTTGAAGTTCGGACTCTTCAACTCAAAAACAAGGATGTCGACCGCAAGAGCCATGCATTGGCCGGGAATCGAACCCGAAACTCATGGGCCCCGAATGGAAAGCGGGAATCCCCGTGGCAGGTGGGGCTGGGCAACATGTAAATGTTTTTCCTCATCTGGGGTCTCATTTATAAAGCTTGCGTACGGACAAAACGCGGCTGAAAACGTGCGTACGCCAGTCATTGATTTATAAAAAACGAACTTGGCGGTAGAATGTGCGGTCCTCCACGCAAACTATGACCCTCCCGTAAACCTACGCACTTTTTGGAGACAGTGGGGATTGGAGACACATACTGCAAAAAGTAAAAGTCGGACAAGCGATTACTCGTAATATTTATGTATTTTGTTGTCCTCACACACATTGACTCAATTTATGATTATAATGAAGATTAAATACATCAGTGTTATTTGAGCTTGAACTGCGTGATAATTGTTCCATACACATCTTGTACAATGCAACTCAAAATTTAAATCAATATTCAGCGCTGTCTGTCTCACAATCAGATTGTCCTTTTACCGCAGTGTAGGAGGCTGAAATGCATGTAACTACAGAACACAAAGTATAACGAAATATATTTCTTTAATACTGTGCATATGTCATATGTCAAAAACTGGAAATACAGTTGTTAAGCTCCCGCAAAATCACACTGTCGCACTAGTGTTGTTTTTTGTTTGCCTTGATTCACCGTGAAAAAGAATCACCTGCCAGGTTCATGCATGAGAATGATACTAGTTTAGCATCCTTTGCATTGACCATTTATGGTAAAAAATGGGCGTGTTCAGGGTGGGGTGCAATGATACTTTACGTACGCACACTTGTGGTTAAGCTGTGATTTATAAAGCGAACATTGCCTACAGGTGTGCGTACGCACGGTTTTATAAATCTGAATTTTTGTGTGCATACGCCAATTTACGCTTTTGGGCGTACGCACACTTTTAGTAAGAATTCTACGCACTCCTTTATAAATGAGACCCCAGGAGAGCATGGGGTTTCAAAATCTCATAGCAGAGGATGGTTTCGATCCATCGACCTCTGGGTTATGGGCCCAGCACGCTTCCGCTGCGCCACTCTGCTGCATGTCACTCCAGATGGGACTTGAACCCACAATTTTTGTTTTAGGAGGCCAGTGCCTTATTCATTAGGCCACTGGGGCTGGAGGCTGTCATGACTCGATGGCGCAGGATGCACTGCATGCTTGTGTGTTTGAACCTCACACGGGGTAGTGTTGTGAATGTTGGTGTACTAGAAAATATAAGATAATCCTTTATTTGTTCCGCAGGGTGGTCATTGCAGTTTGCAACAGCAGCAGGGAACACTACAGCCCTCAGAGAAACAGTTTAAAGGGGGGGAAGAAGGGCTAGAATTGGTGCTTTCACAGCCACACCATCAGTTTAAACGAGAAACGAGTCTGTATACCTCTTTCGAAATAGGGTCTCCTTGCTTTGTCTGCTATCCTGCGGTTGGACAGGAAATAGTTTAAACCGCAAAAAAAGAAAGATGAACAAAGTAAAATTCCTTCAAGCCAGATTTGATTTCCAAACCTATCACATAGTACAGTCCATCGCTCTACCAATCCTAGGGTAGGTAGCTGGTAGTTTGGCATGGTAGGCATGAAACACTCCAGTCCTCCTCGAATTGAGATAGCAAAGAAAGCCGTTAGCCTAAATTGGATTTTCCAAGAACGTACCATCCAGGGTTTGCCTGGCATTTTAAAATGGGCTCGTCCGGGATTTGAACCCGGGACCTCTCGCACCCGAAGCGAGAATCATACCCCTAGACCAACGAGCCAACTTGGTGGACAATTGTCAGTTAAATGCTACTCTTAGAGGAGGGAAAGAAGGGCTAGAATCTGTGCTTTCACAGCCATGCCGCTTGTCCAGGGGCACGAAACAGGGTCTGAGGTGGACCAGGTTGTGGTCTGACCAACCCAGTGGGAGGAGGGGGGAAGAGATGTATGCGTCCTTAGCGTTGGCATACAGCAGGTCCAGTGTCCTCTCCTCTCTACTTGGACAACTCACATACTGGGTGAAGGTGGACAGTGTTGATGAGACACTGACATAGTTGAAGTCGCCTGATGTTACTATCAGTGCGTTGGGGTGCTTGGTCTGAAGTTGCGCAATTTCCTTATGAATGGCATTGCATGCCGTTGTCTGCTTTATTTCGGGAATACATTCCTGAGTTACGGTGAGACTGCTGGATCTGGCTGCTTGTTGGGGCAGAGCTCCAAACAAGAAGGACCAAAACTCGTTTACTACAGAAGGGAACATGAGTTGTGCTCATACGGTTGTACCTTTGTTGTTGTTAACACGCGCGACCATAACAGCCTTTGCATCGCACCTCCTCACAAAGTTGTGTAACAAACCTTTTGGTATGAGGGGACTGAGCGCTCAACACATGCGTGGTCATCGGCTAATGCTTGACCTGGTGCCAGTGGACATCTAACTGCGATGGTCTACAAACCCCGGATATGGTCGCCAGTTGCATGTCGGTCTCCCTGATGGACAAGGAGCGAGTTCCCGGCCCCTTTCCTCATCCTCCTGCCTGTGATGCTGCGCCAATCATGGGCCCAATCCCTGTGGCTGCCTAAACTGACTTTTTGCTACCTCAACCCCAAGTTGAGCATTGAGTTTTAATGTTTCAATGACCTATTCACTCTTTATAGAGATATGACTGTTTAGCCTGTGTTCAGCTCCTCTCTTTCAACAACTGTCCCTGGAAGAGGGGATCCCTCACTGATTTGCTCCTTCCAAGTTTCTTCTAAATTTTCTCCCTAGTAAGATTTTCTGGGAGTTCTTACTTGTCTTCCTAAGGGTTTAGGTTGGTTGAGGGGCAGAGTTGTTTAATATGCTTACAAGAAATGGAGCTTCAACGTTGGTCATTTAAAACAAGTTATGTGAAGATCTTTGTAGGCAGGCTTGTTGTCAAATGACCATGTGGCCTAATGGATAAGGCATCTGACTTCGAATCAGAAGATTAAGGGTTCGAGTCCCTTCGTGGTTATTGTCAGCATGATGTGCCTTGGAAATAGATGACATTTTATCACAATGTCATTGCCCTTACGGATCAGTTTGTTGAGTCTATTGGTGTCTGCCGCCCTCAACCTACTGCCCCAGCAAGCACCAGCATAGATGATAGCACTATCCACCACAGACTCATAAAACATCCTCAACATTGTCTGGCAGACGTTGAAGGACCTCAGCCTCCTCAGGAGGTAGAGGCAGCTCTGGCCCTTCTTGTAGATGGCTTGAGTGTTCACACTGACTGCCTGAATGGAAACAGGGGTCACTGGTGTCTTGGTCCTTCTCAGGTTGATGACCAGCTCCTTGCACTTTGCCGCATTGATGATTCCGCTTATTTTATAAAACAAAGTTCCCCAACCACAGTCCCGTACTCAGAACTGTATTGGTTCTCACAATGTCTGTTTCTTAATCTATAAGCCCACTATGTTTCGGATCTATCACTTTGCTATGCTCAGTGACCGATGCTCTTTTGTAAAACTCTCTCTTGTAAATCACTCTGGATAAAAGCGTCTGCTAAATTAATAAATGTAAATAAGGGAAGAGTTTAAGAATGACTGGACAGCTTTTAGAACTAACGATATGATTCATATCTCATTAGCTGCTAATTGTATTCTAAAGTGACTTTTATGGTTGAAATAATGTTAATATATCTTCTGTCAAACACATTTTTCAGAATTCCCAGAACCCAGATTTACTATGAAAATGATCATGCTATTGATCATTTGATTTGAGATTGAAGAATTTAATGGATTAAACTGTTCCTTGATGATAGTTTGCTGCCTTGAGGCAATTACAGAATCCATTATTCACAGTAGTAATCAGAATTTCTCCAACACAACATAGATCCAACATTGCTTAGGCACCCTTAAGCCAAATCCTTCTAAAACCTACACTTGTAGTATTAAACTTGGACTCTGTCCTCTGCATTTTTGCTTTACTTTTCGCTTTTGCAACAGCACATTCATTGGGATTTTTTGTTTGATGTTTTTAGTTATTATTATTTATGGGAGTTCTGTAGTTGTCATCTGAAATAGGTGGGTCTGCCTGCCTTCACCAAGTGGATGTTACTTGACATTAAATTGACAGTTTGTTCTCTGATGTGAATGTATGTAACTCAAACTAGAGACAATGACAAACTGAAGAGTAAAAAACGAACTTGCGACGTTCGACTTTGTTTCATTGCCATGAGATTCCATGACTTTGTTCACAAAGGGTATTTAAACAGCCAAGATAAAAAAAAAAATCTGGGTGTTTTATTTAACTTTGTTACACCCATGATGTTCCCGGTCAAAAACGACAGGTCATTCAAATGAATGGTTAAGACAAAATAAATAGTATATTATTTTGTCCAGGCACACACCCATTCAACAGATGGACACACTCCCAGCCCCTAAAATGCACAAACATACTACATACACACACATTACTCCCCTTCTTGGCTTCCATTGCTACCCCCACGAGACCCTTGCCCAAATAGAATCTTTCACCCATGGGAACGGAAGGGGTGCTCCCTAAATACCTGGACGCAATCCGAGACTTCCCCTTCCGACGTACCCCTGAGTTCGGAGAGGAAAAACACTTACAGCACGGGCCTAATACGAGCGTCCGTGTCACACCGACATGAGGTGAAAGGAGAGTTAAATGGTAGATAACGTCATAACGCGTATTCTTTGAGGGTGGCACACTATGCTCATCTACTTGACAGACATATTTTCCCTTGTTTCCCAAACACCCAAAACAGCACTCAAGCCAGCCAGGAGTCGAACATAGAATCTTCAAATCCGTAGTCAGACACGTTATGCATTGCGCCACTGGCCCACGTCTATGAGTTACAAGCAGTGTTGGAGTCTTGGAAGACTCTTCGCTCCAGTTGAAGTGCATTCTCGATGTACCCCTAAATTCTGAGAGGCAACAAAACGACTTACAGCGCATGTCTGATACAAGCGGCCGAAGACGACAACTTCAGTGGTTCCAGTGTGCACAGGAGAGATGAATAGTCACTTGTGGCTTATGTGCACAGGAGAGATGAAGTGACAGTGGTTTTGTGTCAGTAGTTTCAATGCTCAGGAGGAAGAAAAATAAAGCAACTTTGTTTCGATGCACAGGAGGAAGATGAATAAAACCATCTTTCAATGGTTTCCAGGGCCTGGATAGTTCAGTCTGCAGCAGAACATCAGACCTTTAATCTGAGGGCCCAGGGTTCATGTCCCTGTTCAGGTGATGTCTCTTCGAACCTTGTTGCTGTGCTTGCTGAGGTGTTCTGCATTTGTCACAGCAACGCGCCTCACCTTGAGGACGACACAGTGACCTCTTATCTGAGGATTGAAAAGCACTCCTAGCTTTCTCTGACCGGGAATCGAATCGGCCGCGGAGGTGAAAGCGCCAAATCCTAGCCACTAAAACATCAGGGAGACGGCGTCAGTCATTGTCAAAGCATGAGGACCTAGTTGCAGGGCTAGAGAGCCCAGGAAGAGAAACTCCTGGGAGACCAAAATATAGGCACCGCTGAGATTTGAACTCAGGATCTCCTGTTTACTAAACAGGCGCTTTGACCAACTAAGCCACGGTGCCTATATGAGGAAGACGAGGAAGAGAAGTTCCACCTTCTTCAACTCTGATGGTCGGTACAGGTTCTTTTCGCACAGGGCAGGGCCCACATCAGAAACAAACACGGACTCGAACCCCCATCCTTTCGCTTCACTGCTCGCTGACTGATTTCCACACAGGTAACAGGAAGGTTTGTTGTCATTTTGTCAGGCTCACGCGTTTCAGCCAAACTGCCTGGGGGCAGACACCGCACCGGAGCGGTACTAAAAAAGCCATGGTGACCAAGAGCTTGGAGAATGCGGGCATCGATCCCGCTACCTCTCGTATGCTAAGCAAGCGGACTACCATTTGAGCTAAACAGCCCTTTCTCATGGTTCTGCATTGGCCGGGAATCGAACCCGGGTCACTGTTCGGGAGTCTGCTATGGTTGAGCTTAAAGTTCAACATTGCACATAAGTGGGAGAGAGTTGAGTGTGATAAGTGAGATGGTTCTTGTCTTGAATGAGAAGTGAGTGACATACAGCCAAGTTATTGCAAGTAAAGAATATTGTTCCTAGTAGTTAAGAACATAATGAAGGAATATTGCACGTTGTACCTAAGAACATGTTAATTGATTGCCTAATGATTGTGTTCCCTCCCAATTATTAGATTTCTCTCAGGTGTGTTTGTCATGTGACCATGCCTGGTGCTAATTTAAGCTGCACCAATAAATGTAGATTAGTGGGTTCTCACAGCAAGTAGTGTCCAAGCATGTTCATTCTGTCTCTCTAGCCGGTATCTAGTCAAGCTTTGTTTAACAGAAACCAATGAAGAATATTGCACGTGTACTGTAATAGTGGCTTGGTGTCATACAGGATTATACAGTAAATCATGAAAAACACTGGCGGACTACGTTACGTTTGAATGTTCTGAATATTTATAATGCTTGTTATGTTATGACATTAATAAGTAAATGCCATTCTATATTCCATTAATGCAAATTAAATCATTTGTTATACATTTCCATTTTCACTTGTCAGATATCACAACCTAAAGAGCTACTGGAGAGAGTGGAGAGTGTCCTCCAGAAGTCCTAGCTGGAGATGGATCCCCATGGTGTCTCCCTCTTTAAGGTGTCCATGCTGAAGCTGTGGAGACTCCAGAGACCCAGACTGGTAGAAGATGTGGATGGAGGAACCGTCTCCCTGGCATCGTGACTTCAGCTGGCCACAAGCAACACAGTTCCTGGTCTTCTTTGTGCCTTGGTGCTGTTGCTGCTGTTGTTGCAGTGCCGTGTGTTTCTGGACTATGTCCTGCACCATGTCCTTGATGTCAGCCTTGGTCAGAGGGCCCTCCTGGGGATCTCTCTCAGGTGGATTGACTGCAGCAGGTGGTGTAGCCACCACTGGCATGCTCTTGGTCTCACTCTTAGCCGTCAGGTGCTGCCACAGCTGCTGCTTCTCCAGGAGCTTTTCTGGGCTGGTCCTGTGTCTCTGTGGCTCAACTGCAGTGCAGGGCATTTTACATGGCCCATCACCCTCTCTGATGCCATGTTCAGGTGCGTGATGAGCTCTGAGTTGAAGACTGCAGGCAGCCTCACGTCAGGCAACTTCAGATCCACCAGTCTCTGACAGTTCCACTGTGCCATAGAGCTGAGAGGAAACAAGGTTGCCTGTGATCCAGCAGGCCTGATGGGCATGGAAGCCTTCCTGTTGAGAGGTGCCTCTCACGGGTATCCACACTGGCACAGCTGCTCCTTCCCCCTTGATGTGGTTAAGCTGCACTGTTCCTCTGTGTCTGTAGAGGATCCTGTCCTCCTCCTCTGGGTCACTCAGGCAGCCTCTCAGGATGTGCAGCCTGAGGGAGATAAAGGACTTTTACTGCTCACAAAAAGTATATTGCCTGTACATACTGATACAATACTGTATATTCTACAAGACCAATACTTGTACAATTGTAATTGTATAGTCTGTACATAATCATTTATCCAAGCCTCTGTGGAAGAAATTAGATTTCCTGTGTACTTATATTTATCACTACTGAACACACCTTCTATGAAGACAGTTGTAACGTCATTACCGCCTGACTGTCACTATCTATGTTTATATTCTTGTGCCCTATAAAAGAATGCTCTCTTGCCTTCGTCCGAGAGAGAGCCATGATTGAGACCTAAGCTTTGTACTGTTTTCATTTTGTTGCCAGAGGTCTGGTCATTTCTCTCCCAATCTGCAAGTTGTTAAATACTTATTTAATCCAGAACTCAACTGAACTGTCACTCCGTTTATGAAGAGACGGACAAAACACTTTCTTCAACACCTCCCACCCTCCCTGTGAGGATTCACCTCACCTCACCTACCGTTTTTACTTTTTTACTTATTGTTATTGCCCCCACCCCCCTATCCCTAATCTTTTACCTCACACGCTTACCCTTGTGTGCATTGCGAGACTGTGTGCTGTTGATACAAAGGAGTTTCCCTCGGGATCAATAAAGTAATCTGAATCTGAATGAATCTGAATCTGAAGTCCACAAGCTCTATGCAGCAGAAGGCCTCAATGAACGCAGAATGCAGTTTAAGGATCGGTTTGATTCACAAGCCTTGAATACATGTTCCAATAAATGACCAAATGAAGATTGTGTGTTAATCTCAATTATTTGTGTCACAAATAATCATTAAATGTATTTTCATGAGGATGAAAAGGGCAATAGATCAGACTATTGATATATTGTCAGTAACCTGTACAAACTAGAAACTGCTTACATTGAAATATCTTCTGCTTTTTATTTTAGGGATATATTTTCAGTGTTCAGTAAATGTATTATTGACAGAAATACAATAAATCATTTGTTGTAAATTTTGTCGTGAGCGGGATTCGATACGAGGTCTCCATTTTTTCCGGTATACCTACAGGCTTCTTCCTTTCCTGTGGAAGGCAGCTATGCTTTCCACTATACCACCAATGCCCACACAGCACCACCTGGGTCACAGCGCCTCAAGCAGGGACAGGAAGGCCGGACCATCGGATAAAAGGCTGCTACGCAGCACGCCTCAGCAAGCTTGGAGCAGAGGTCGCCCGAACAGGGACTTGAACCGTGGACCCTCAGATTAAAAGTCTGATGCTCTGCCGACTGAGCTATCCAGGCTCCGTAGGTCAAGGCTGACACTGAGGGACCCCATCCTTACCAATCCTGAACATAGCTCTCACCAATGCCATGTCAGGGAGGAAGGAAAAGCGTGGTAGCCATGGTTACGTTTGATCGGGCTGGATCAATGAGGTTGAAGGCGGTTGGTGTCTGAAGTTCTTCTGAAGAATCTGAAGTCAAAGCGTGGTTGCGCCTCAGCGATCACGAGACTGAGGGTCAATCCCACTTCTAGGTCTTACCCCATCATTTCACCCCTTCGTATTACCCTCTGCCCTCGTCCCTTAAAACTAAGCGTAAGGGCTGAGGGGTGAAAAACACCGACCCCTTGATGTGAGCCTCTCATGCTGTTTTCTCCCAACCTCCCAATTTCTCTCTCTCTCACAAGGAAGCACTACTGCTTCCGCACCTTAGCCCGCACACTTCCACAGCCGCTTGGCAGATTATTTTTCACACTCGGGTCCAAGGGGAGAGCGCGAACGCAGTCCCACACTACCAGAAATTTTGCAGTCGAGATTCCCGCATTTGGGGAATTCGCAAAGGTCAGCACGGCCAGAGTGCAATGGCCGAGCCTCACTCTGGGTGAACCTCCTTCGTGATCAAGGTGTCTCCCCTGCCAGGTAAGTATGAGTTGCAAAGGAGATGGGTCCCCTCAGCCGGCTGCCAGGGCTGCCGCAGGCACTCGGGGTAAGCAGACGGGGAGCGAAAACAACCAATGGAAGGGGTGGGCAGAAAACCTTAGGCCCCCTCCCCCCCTCCCCAAGCCACGCTTCCCACTCACCCATCCCCCCCACCCACGTGGTGTGAGCTTTCCATGTTGTTTTCTCCCAAAGTGGCTGAGCGTGTCAAAGAGCCTGTTTAGTAAACATGATATCCTGAGTTCAAATCTCAGCAGTGCCTTTTCTGGCCAAGGTCTCCCAGGTGTTAAGGTTCCTGGGCACTTTAGCCCTGCAACTTAGGCCATCATGTTTGGACGGCAGGCTCCAAAGACTCCCTGGTGGTCTAGTGGCTAGGATTCGGCGCTCTCACCGTCGCGGCCCGGGTTCGATTCCCGGCCAGGGAAAAGTCTCCTCACACCCTTTTTAACCCTCACGCTGTTGTCAGTGTCTGCATGGCTTGTGCTGTCTCCATGCCTTTGTGACCTATTGCATTGTGTGCATTGTCTGTCACCACACCCTTCCCCCGCCCCCCCAAAGGCAAGGTTGTGAATGGTGAATGGCGGAGACAATCTTTCGCTTTCTTCATTTTTGGATTGTGAGAAGTTACGAATGTGGCCTAAACAAAGTTAGACCTGAGGAGGGGGGGCGTGCCTTCCCTGTGGCCTCTCCTGAACTATGGACTGATCTGCCTCTGCCCATTAGGCAGGCCCCTCAACTGTCCTCTTTGAACTCACATTGTCAGTGTCTTGCCGAAGCTGATAGGTTGCGCAGGACTACATGTGATTCTCTCAACGGCCGGACGCAGTTTAACTTCTCAAGACAAAACAGCCCTGTCTCATGGTTCTGCATTGGCCGGGAATCGAACCCGGGTCAACTGCTTGGAAGGCAGCTATGCTTTCCACTATACCACCAATGCCCACACAGCACCACCTGGGTCACAGCGCCTCAAGGAGGGACAGGAAGGCCGGACCATCGGATAAAAGGCTGCTACGCAGCACGCCTGGAGCAGAGGTCGCCCGAACAGGGACTTGAACCCTGGACCCTCAGATTAAAAGTCTGATGCTCTGCCGACTGAGCTATCCAGGCTCCGTAGGTCACAGCTGACACTGAGGGACCCCATCCTTACCAATCCTGAACATAGCTCTCACCAATGCCATGTCAGGGAGGAAGGAAAAGCGTGGTAGCCATGGTTACGTTTGATCGGGCTGGATCAATGAGGTTGAAGGCGGTTGGTGTCTGAGGTTCTTCTGAAGAATCTGAAGTCAAAGCGTGGTTGCAAATTGACAAAAGCTAAATGAAGTTTCTGTCCGGTTTCGAACCGGGGACCTTTCGCGTGTTAGGCGAACATGATAACCACTACACTACAGACACCAACTGCTTGCAAAGAGTGGGAAACCCAGTAGGTTTAGGGTTCAAACAAGCGGCACCAGGCCAGCTAACTTGGGTTTTCCGAAAACAAAATCCCAACTCCAACGAGTCGCAACTCACTCAGTCAACACAATTGCAATTTGACAAAAGCAAAATGAAGTTTCCGCCCGGGGACCTTTCGCGTGTGAGGCGAACGTGATAACCACTACACTACAGAAACCAACTGCTTGCAGAAAGTGGGAAACCCAGTAGGTTTAGGGTTCAAACAAGTGCCACCAGGGGAGTTGACGCTTCCGAAAACGACAGGCCAACTCTAATGAGCCGCAACTTACTTAGTGGGCACATTTGCAATTTGACCAAAGCAGAATGAAGTTTCTGCCCGGTCTCGAACAGGGGACCTTTCGCGTGTTAGGCGAATGTGATAACCACTACACTACAGAAACTAACTGCTTGTAAATAGCGGAAAACCCAGTATGCAAAAATACACGATTCAAAAGACAAGACACTGAACAGGGACACCTCTTTAAGGCAACGCAGGAATTACGTCTAGTCAAAAATGTTTTTCAGTGAGATAACAACAATCAGGGTGGTCTGAGGCAAACCTTCCCAGCGCTGGTTCTCAGGCTTCCTGCTGAGCATGTTTCAGACCTGATCGGGTGCTCGCAGGGATCAGCAGAAGCTAGGGAATGAGCAAACAAGCGGCACCAGGGCACCTGACTGGCCTGAGTGCCTGTTTCCGAAAGCAACAGGCCAACTCCAACGAGACTCAATTTAGTCAGTGGGCGTAATTGCAATTTGACAAAAGCAGAATGAAGTTTCTGCCCAGTTTTGAACCAGGGACCATCCGTGTGTCAGGCGAACGTAATAACTACTGTTCCAAAATGGTGGCGATTCGTTAAATAAAACTAGCGCAAAAGGTTTGTGAACGTTTTCGCAGCGTGGCAGTGGGTCTTATTGATCTAAGGAAGCGCGAGTGTGGCCAGGTGGACAATTCAGATTCAGAAGTAGGCATGTGACGAGGTGGCCGAGTGGTTAAGGCGATGGACTGCTAATCCATTGTGCTCTGCACGCGTGAGTTCGAATCTCATCCTCGTCGGCAAGCTTTATTCATTTTCCCTTGGTATGAGTTGCGTCAAGCTTGTACTTCTTTTACTAAGCCACAGTGCCTCATACCCTAACGAGCGGAAGGGATTATCCACCCTCTTCAACTCTGTCGGTCTGCGCATGCTGCTGTCATACAGGGCAGGACAAAGATCAGAAACAAACATAAAAAAACTCTCGTCCTTGGGTGGGCTTGAACCACCATCCTTTCGGTTAACAGCCGAACGCGCTAACCAATTGCGCCACAAAGACCCTCTGACAGATATTGCCCGAACAGGGACATGAACCCTGGGCCCTCAGATTAAAGATCTAATGTTCTGCTGCAGACTGAACTATCCAGGCCCCGGAAACTTAGCGTTTGATGAACATAGTGTGCCACCCTCAAAGAATATGCGTTATGATGTTATCTACCATTTAACTCTCCTTTACTTTATATATTATGTTGCTTTCGCATACTCTTAGATCCTTGCCTTCATTTTTGATAGGATCCCCTCTATCGTGTACTTTGTATATTTTAAACTGTTTCTCTGAGGGCTGTAGTGTTCCCTGCTGCTGTTGCAAACTGCAATGACCACCCTGCGGAACAAATAAAGGATTATCTTATTTTATCTAGTACACCAACATTCACAATCCTGCCCCGTGAGAGGCTCAAACTCACAAACACGCACTGCAGCCTGCGCCATCGATTCAGCTGCATTGCTCCACCCCTCCTAACACCCAGTGGAGCGGAGTAGTGACAGCCTCCAGCCCCAGTGGCCTAATGGATAAGGCACTGGCCTCCTAAGCCAGGGATTGTGGGTTCAAGTCCCATCTGGGGTGACAGGCAGCAGAGTAGCGCAGCGGAAGCATGCTGGGCCCATAACCCAGAGGTCGATGGATCGAAACCATCCTCTGCTATGCGTTTTTGAACCCCCACGTTCTCCTGACCTTTACTGCTTGCGCTGTCTTTTGCCCCCTACTTGCGTTGTCTCAGGGGTCGTTGGAACCCACAAGATCATCTGCCTTGTCCCTTAACCCACATTTTATGAATAACGTATTGAAGCTGAATCTGGCACCAGGGCTCTGGAGAAAGGACAGGTTTGTCCAGTCGTTCGGTTGTTTCAATGAGACAGGCTTGCGCACCAGGTCCAGCGTCGCCATCGTCTCAGCCTGCACAAGTCACCCCTTTTCGAGCAGACAGCAAATTGCAAACCTCACGAGTTTACCAAAAGCCCTGATAAAGCATCTGAAAGCCTCACCACATATTGTCTAAATCAACCAGGAAAGGACTTTTATAGAAGTTCTTCGGCCCGTGTGGGTATCGAACCCACGACCTTGGCGTTATTAGCACCACGCTCTGACCAACTGAGCTAACCGGCCACACCTGCTCTGCTACCGGGCCAGAGCTGCTTTGTTGACATGCCAGAGCTGCCGAGCCAACCTCTCCAGACGCAGATGGTGCCCTTTGAACACCTGTCAAACGACCCTTTCATTTGGAAACGGATGCTATTGTGGTTATGAAAAAAACCAACTGCCCTGTGTGAGGCTCGAACTCACGACCTTCAGATTATGAGACTGACGCGCTGCCTACTGCGCCAACAAGGCTTGGAGGCTAGCAAGGCCCCTCCCCCCAAACAGTTTGAATGAAACGCGTGAGCCTGACAAAATGACAACAAAAAGACAAACCTTCCTGTTAACTGTGGGATAGGAGAGTGTGAGCAAATGCCCTCTTCTCTCAAGTATTGTGGGTTTAACTCCAAGCTCAGTCAGCGAGCAGTGAGGCGAAAGGATGTTGGTTCGAGTCCGTGTTTGTTTCTGATGTGGGCCCTGCCCTGTTCGAAAAGGACCTGTCCCGACCATCAGAGTTGAAGACGCTGGAAAATCTCTTCCTCGTGCTTCTCAGAGAGGCGCCGTGGCTTAGTTGGTCAAAGCGCCTGTTTAGTAAACAGGAAAGCCTGACTTCAAATCTCAGCAATGCCTTTATTTTGGCCAAGGTCTCCTAGGAGTTACTCAGCCTGGGCACTTTAGCCCTGCAACTAGGTGCTAATGTTTTGACAGCAACTGACAAATCCTCCCTGGTGGTCTAGTGGCTAGGATTCGGCGCTTTCACCGCCGCGGCCCGGGTTCGATTCCCGGTCAGGGAAAACTCTCTATGGCAGAGCTTTTCAACCCCTCAAGCTGTTGTCGGTGTTTAAATTGCTCTTTCTGATTCCATGTCACCTATTGTGACCTATTGCGTTGCTTGGAAGGAACCAGGAACTCCGTACGCTCAGGTAAAAGGCCGCTGAAAACCTCAGCCAACACAGAACACCTCAGCAAGCGCCGCAACAAGGTTTGAACAAACATCGCCCGAACAAGGACTTGAACCCTGGACCCTCAGATTAAAAGTCTGATGTTGGATGGCGTTAACCGGCTAGTTAGCTGCCAATATTAGGATAAGCAGTTAGCTTTCTTGCTACTTACTCATCGTTACGTTTCAGTGTAAAAAATAGCTAAATTTTTTCTTTGCCTCCCTGCAACCTCCACCCCATCGGAGCGGATTTTCTCTGCAGCTGAAAACATCTTCTCTTAAAAGAGAGCAAGCCTTACTCCAAGCCATGTAGAAATGCTTACTTTCCTACAAGAGTAGTGTTTGATATGTTTAATGCCAGATCCAGAGCAGACACACCTGAAAACGTGATTTATTTGTTTGTTGTTTAGGCCAGTGCCTTGTCTTTATTTTATTCAGCTGTTTGCTGCTCTGTTATAGAATTGTTTGTTGATACAAGGTTTGTTGATTAAAAGGTTAATGAGCTATCATCTTAATTGTTTTTATTTTCAGTTACAATATACCTTAAACACTTCAAGCTGAAAGCTAATGATCTGATCAGCTGGTGCGGTACGCCTTATGTTTTGCAGTCAATTTATGTATGAACCGATTAGTCGACTAATCGGAAACATTCTCGGTGATTAGTCGAATATCAAAATAATCGTTTGTGGCAGCCCTAGTTGGAACATAAATCTGTTCCAACAAAGGGAAACTCTAAGATAGTCATTTTAAAAAGCCTTGTCCCCTGTCGACTCAAGCTAACAACTATCCTTCTCCTCCTCATAGAACTCCATCAGGAGCTGTTGTTCTGCGGCCGTGAAATATGTTGCACAACTCTTGTCCATGTTCTGATCGTTGATTCTGTGAGGGATCGCAAGGTCTATAAAAAAATGCTGTGAACACGCATTTATCCTGACTACCAACACCTGGCTTGACATAGCCTTGCCTTTTCATCCTGGCTTGGGAAACGTGCAACCAATTAAGCCAGGATGCGCCGACCAGACTAGATAAAGCCGCGCTTGATCAGTTATCCTGGATTTCTTGATTCTACTTTTGTGCAATACCCCTCAGATGTGGTAAAACATTGACATGTTGCACCGCCCTACCTGCCATGTGGATTCCCGCCTTCCATTCAGGGCCCTTCGTGTCAATCTGTTGTGTCCTCGTTAGTATAGTGGTTAGTATTCCTGCCTGTCACGCGGGATACCAGGGTTCAATTCCCTGACGGGGAGAAGGGACTGTTTTTGCCCCTTTTGGTTTCCGCTTCGCCATCACAGCCTTCGCATAGCTACTCGGATGACTGAGGACATACCTTCACTCTTCACATAGTTGTATGGTGAATCCTGATAATTGTGATTATAACTAGATAAAAACTGATGCGTCCTTGACCACTTGCAACTTGAGACAGTTGCATTGGTGGTTCAGTGGTAGAATTCTCGCCTGCCACGCGGGCGGCCCGGGTTCGATTCCCAGCCAATGAATCCCTTTTGAGGTCGACATCCTTGTCTTTGAGTTGGTTTGACCGCGTGGTAAACTTTTTGAGGACATCCAGATGAGAAAAAGGTTGCCCAGCCCCATCTGCCACGTCGATTCCCGCCTTCCATTCAGGGCCCTTGAGTTGATGGTGATCTCCGATGGAAAACTGCATGTTGTCGTGTCCTCGTTAGTATAGTGGTTAGTATCCCCGCCAGTCACGCGGGAGGAAGAAGCCTGTAGGTGTAACGGAAAAAATTGAGACCTCGTATCGAATCCCGCTCTCGACGAAATTTACCACAAATGATTTAATGAATTTCTGTCAATAATACATTTACTGAACACTGAAAATATATCCCTAAAATAAAAAGCAGAAGATATTTCAGTGTAAGCAGTTTCTAGTTTGTACAGATGACTGACAATATGTCAATTGTCTGATCTATTGCCCTTTTCATCCTCATGAAAATACGTTTAATGATTATTTGTGACACAAATAGTTGAGGTTAACACACAATCTTCATTTGGTCATTTATTGGAACATGGATTCAAGGCTTGTGCATCAAACCGATCCTTAAACTGCATTCTGGGGTCTTTGAGGCCCTCTGCTGCATAGAGCTTGTGGACTTCAGATTCAGATTCATTCAGATTCAGATTACTTTATTGATCCCGAGGGAAACTCCTTTGTATCAACGGCACACAGTCTCGCAAAGCACACAAGGGTAAGCGTGTGAGGTAAAAGATCAGAAAGTGTACACAGGGATAGGGGGGTGGGGGCAATAACAATAAGTAAAAAAGTAAAAACGGTAGGTGAGGTGAGGTGAATCCTCACAGGGAGGGTGGGAGGTGTTGAAGAAAGTGTTTTGTCCGTCTCTTCATAAACGGAGTGACAGTTCAGTTGATTTCTGGATTAAATAAGTATTTAACAACCTGCAGATTGGGAGAGAAATGACCAGACCTCTGGCAACAAAATGAAGACAGTACAAAGCTTAGGTCTCCATCATGGCTCTCTCTCGGACGAAGGCAAGAGAGCATTCTTTTATAGGGCACAAGAATATAAACATAGATAGTGACAGTCAGGCGGTAATGACGTTACAACTGTCTTCATAGAAGGTGTGTTCAGTAGTGATAAATATAAGTACACAGGAAATCTAATTTCTTCCACAGAGGCTTGGATAAATGATAATGTACAGACTATACAATTACAATTGTACAAGTATTGGTCTTGTAGAATATACAGTATTGTATCAGTATGTACAGGCAATATACTTTTTGTGAGCAGTAAAAGTCCTTTATCTCCCTCAGGCTGCACATCCTGAGAGGCTGCCTGAGTGACCCAGAGGAGGAGGACAGGATCCTCTACAGACTCCAGAGGAACAGTGCAGCTTAACATCAAGGGGGAAGGAGCAGCTGTGCCAGTGTGGATACCTGTGAGAGGCACCTCTCAACAGGAAGGCTTCCATGCCCATCAGGCCTGCTGGATCACAGGCAACTGTGTTTCCTCTCAGCTCTATGGCACAGTGGAACTGTCAGAGACTGGTGGATCTGAAGTTGCCTGACGTGAGGCTGCCTGCAGTCTTCAACTCAGAGCTCATCACGCACCTGAACATGGCATCAGAGAGGGTGATGGGCCATGTCAAATGCCCTGCACTGCAGTTGAGCCACAGAGACACAGGACCAGCCCAGAAAAGCTCCTGGAGAAGCAGTAGCTGTGGCAGCACCTGACGGCACGATGCCAGGGAGATGGTTCCTCCATCCACCTCTTCTACCAGTCTGGGTCTCTGGAGTCTCCACGGCTTCAGCATGGACAGCTTAAAGAGGGAGACACCATGGGGATCCATCTCCAGGTAGGACTTCTGGAGGACACTCTCCACTCTCTCCAGTAGCTCTTTAGGTTATGATATCTGACAAGTGAAAATGGAAATGTATAACAAATGATTTAATTTGCATTAATGGAATATAGAATGGCATTTACTTATTAATGTCATAACATAACAAGCATTATAAATATTCAGAACATTCAAACGTAACGTAGTCCGCCAGTGTTTTTCATGATTTACTGTATATTCCTGTATGACACCAAGCCACTATTACAGTACACGTGCAATATTCTTCATGGGTTTCTGTTAAACAAAGCTTGACTAGATACCGGCTAGAGAGACAGAATGAACATGCTTGGACACTAGTTGCTGTGAGAACCCACTTATCTACATTTATTGGTGCATCTTAAATTAGCACCAGGCATGGTCACATGACAAACACACCTGAGAGAAATCTAATAATTGGGAGGGAACACAATCATTAGGAAATCAATTAACATGTTCTTAGGTACAACGTGCAATATTCCTTCATTATGTTCTTAACTACTAGGAACAATATTCTTTACTTGCAATAACTTGGCTGTATGTCACTCACTTCTCATTCAAGACAAGAACCATCTCACTTATCACACTCAACTCTCTCCCACTTATGTGCAATGTTCATCTTACACCTATATCTGTACTAGATCTTTTTGCAGTTTGTACTCTATTGTAATTTCTGTACTTTATATTTTACCCTGTGACTTTGAGTCATTTACTATACCCTGCTGCTGTTGTAGACTGCAATGTCCCAGAGGACAAATACAGGGTTTTCTTATCTTATTACACACACAGTACCTTAGTAAAGGTGAAACAGCGCCCCCCAAATCTCCATAGTGGCCAGAAGCGGAACTATTCGGTATCGTTAAGACTTCCATAGCAACATGAAGGGGGAAACAGCGCCCCCCAAATCTCCATAGTGGCCAGAAGCGGGGGGGAAACAGCGCCCCCAAAATCTCCATAGTGGCGAAAAGCGGTACTATTCGGTATCGCTAAGATTACCATAGAGAATGAATGGGAAAATTTAAGAACTTTAAGCTCAACCATAGCAGACTCCCGCGCGCGGGAGACCAGGGTTCAATTCCCTGACGGGGAGACGGGACTGTTTTTGCCCCTTTTGGTTCCCGCTTCGCCATCACAGCCTTCGCGTCGCTACTCGGATGACATACCTTCACTCTTCACATAGTTGTATGGTGAATATTGATACTTGTGATTATTTTGGCCAAGGTCTCCCAGGAGTTCCTCATCCTGGGCACTTTAGCCCTGCAACTAGTTGCTCATGTTTTGACAGCAACTGACAAAGTCTCCCATTCCATGTGCTGACTCCATGTCATTGTGACACTTTAACTTTACAAGATAAAACAATGCCCTTTCACGGTTCTGCATTAGCCTGCAATCAATCCCGGGTCAGTTGCTTGGAAGGAACCAGGAACTCCGGACCCTCAGATAAAAGGCCACTGCATCGTCCTCGAGGTGAGGCTTATTGCCGTGACCAACACAGAACACCTCAGCAAGCACCGCAACAAGTTTAGAACAGACATTGCCCGAACAGGACTGAACCCTGGACCCTTAGATTAAAAGTCTGATGCTCTGCCGACTGAGCTATCCAGACCCTGTAGGGGAGCCTTACAAATCCTGAACATAGCTCTAGTCAACGCCATGTCAGGGAGGAAGGAAAAGAGTGGCAGCCATGGTTACGTTTGATCGGGGTGGCTCAATGAGGTTGAAGGCGGTGGGCGTCCGAGGCTCTTTTGAAGACTCTGAAGTCAAAGCGTGGTTGCGCCTCAGCGATCACGAGACTGAGGGACAATCTCAATTCTGTGGCTGAAATGCATGAGCCTCAAGCCCTACTGGCCAAATGGATGGGGCGCTGGCCTCATACTGCTGAGATTGTGGGTTTGCAACACCGCAACAGCAGCAGTGGCGCAGGGGATGAAAAATGAAAATGAAAACTTTAACTTGGAGATTTCAAAAGGCTATAACTTGAAAGTAGTTTGAGATAAGTGAATACATTCAACATTCAATGTGAAATATCTTTAGTATGAAACTAAATTTGGGATAGAAATACGTTTACTGATCCCAACTTGTATAATCAGATGGCGCGTTGACCACACTGATATGCATCATGGGTATTGTGGGTATTTTAGAATAAAACTTATTGGATGCTCACTACCTTGTATTTTGTTAATGTTATTCAGAGGGTTAGAGTTCTATTGTCAAGCTGCACATGAATTATTAGGTTTAGTTTGTCACCATCAGTGTGAATGATGGCAGTTTAAATGCCTTCCCCCTTTCACCTGTATGTTTGTTAAGACTATACTTTAAGGGATCATTACTGTAGTTCTTAACTTGTGAAATGTATTTTTAAAGTGTGTAGTATGAGATATGATATTTCCTCCTGAGCATGCATCAAGCTGAAAGTAATGATTAACTTATTCTGCAGTTGTTGAGCATTCACTGCTTCATAATGAAGCTTTGAGGAAGGGAATATGATCAGAGTAGTTGTATTTATCTGTGAACATATAATTTCTTCAAAGTTATATTTATTAATGCCCATGGTACATTTATAGAGTGAATATTTAGTGAGAAAGAGGCGTGTCCCTGCCGAGGTTGAACCATACAGATGCCTCTGATGTCAGCCAGGGGGCGGGGCTCAGAGTACCAAGATGTCACCATGACTGGTAACTGCAGCTCTGTGATACGGTGCTCTGCTTCACCTGTTCTCCAGTTAAGACTATACTTTCAGGGATCATTTCTATAGTTTAGAACTTGTGGAATGTGTTTCTAAAGTGTCTGGTCTCACTATCCACGATGATGAGATATGATATTTCCTTCTGAGCGTGAAGCGAGTTGAGAGTAATGATTCACTTCATCTGCTCTCTACTGTGGATGAACGTTCACTGCTTCCTAGTGGAGCTGTGAGGAAGGGTATATGATCAGAGTGGATCTCAGTTCTCTGTTAAAAGTTATTACAACAGCATTGAACTCATTCAATTCACTTCAATCATTGAAGTGGTATTACTATTACTCTGGCCAAGTGTTATATTGATATGCTGATGAAGACTGCTTGTCAAACTGCCGTCGAGGTTTCATCCCTTTCATTCCCTGCCGAGGTTGAACCATACAGAGTTGGCTCAGAGTACCAAGGTGTCACCATGACTGGTAACTGCAGCTCTGTGATACGGTGCTCTGCTTCACCTGCTCTCCAGTTAAGACTATACTTTCAGGGATCATTTCTATAGTTCTTAAATTGTGGAATGTGTTTCTAAAGTGTCTGGTCTCACTATCCACGATGATGAGATATGATATTTCCTTCTGAGTGTGAAGCAAGTTGAGAGTAGTGATTCACTACATCTGCTCTCTACTGTTGATGAACGTTCACTGCTTCCCAGTGGAGCTGTGAGGAAGGGGATATGATCAGAGTGGATCTCAGTTCTCTGTTAAAAGTAATTACAACAGTATTGAACTCAAAATGAAAAATTGTTCCAGTGCTGCAACAGTTTACATTCCCATGGAAGGATGCTTGTTTGTGATTGGTCTGTTTAACATGTAGCTAAAGATAGTCAGCATAATGTTAATAATACAGAATGTTGATAGTAACTACACACACAAACACACACACACATCAAGTTAACATGCCTGAACTCTCATGTTCTTCATCTAAACATGCTGATGTGTAGATCTCCATCAGAAATGTATTATGGGTACTGTAAATATTTTAGAATAAAACTTATTGGATGCTCACTACGTTGTATTTGGTTAATGTTATTCACAGGGTTATAGTTGTATTGTCAAGCTGCACATACATGATTAGGTTTAGTTTGTCACCGTCAGTGTGAATGACGGCAGTTTAAATGCCTTCCCCCTCTCGCCTGTATGTTTGTTAAGACTATACTTTCGGGGATCATTTTTATAGTTCTTAACTTGTGAAATGTGTTTCTAAAGTGTCTCATAAACCACAATGATGAGATACATTATTCTGTTCTGAGCATTAAGCAAGCTGAAAGTAATGATTCACTTCATCTGCTGTTGATGAACGTTCCCTGCTTAATAATGAAGCTTTGAGGAAAGGAATATGATCAGAGTTGTTGTGTGTATCTGTGAACATCTTAATCTTAATATATTATATTTCATTATTATTATGAAATTACTAGCGAGTTGTAGTAGTCCTCTCAAAACGGCACTATTGCAACTCGCTACTAGACGGCCTTCCTACAAGTGCAATCTGTCCACTTCAGAGGATCGCCTGGTTTTCAACCTACCCAGACGCTGCCATGTCACCCTGCTCCTCATTGCCCTCCACTGGCTTCCCATCATGGCCCGGATCAGATTCAAGACCCTGGTGCTGACCTTACAAGCAGTAAACGGGACTGCCAACCTATATCAACTCTCTCCTCTGGCCTTACACCCCTGCCCACCACCTATGGTCGTCCATATTGGACCAAAAAAAACAAATATGTCTGGAGCCGCAAAAAAATCGAAAGCCTTATAATAAAGGCAACACATGCTGTATGTATCTATATTAGCTATATTAGCCTTCTATCAAAATGACTAAGCCCATCTGAGTTCACATACCTGCATAAAAGTGCAGTCTGTTCAATGTCGATCACATCACATGACTCATTACAAGCAATTGAGTATGCTGGAGCTGAGGAGAGATTCCGCAGGTCCTTCCTTCCTGCTGCTGTCAGACTGTTTAACAATAATCACTAAATACTGCTGTCCATAGCCACTATCATGTGCTACACCTTTACCATTATTATAACTATTACCGTCACTACCTCACCACCATGCAGTATTACTGTTATTACTCTTTTATTGTATCTATATCTGTATTATACATTTTTTGCTTTTATTACTTACCTCAATCATGTGCAATAATCATGTTATATTGATACTCTGTACTAAGTGCAATATTTCTACTTAACTTGCTTACTTTTTGCAATACTGTAATGCTGTAAATCTCCATTCTCCAAAACTGTCTATATGTCCACCTAACTTATTTTTTTTATCATACTCTTGCAAAATACTGTAATTCTGTATCTCAAGTGCAATAACTGCCTGCATGTCGACTTGTCGACTTAACTTACTTATTTTGTACACTGGACTACTTAACCAGACTACTTAATTACTTATTTTCTTTTCTTTTTTTTTTTATCTGACCTTATCGTGCCCGCCTATTGCTATTGCCATTGTTATTGCTATTGTTATGTTATTGTCATTATGTATATTACCCTGCAACTCTGTGTGCTGTACTTTACCCTGCTGCTGTTGTGAACTGCAATTTCCACCTCCTGGAGGACAAATAAAGGTTCATCTAATCTAATTAATGTCCTTGATTTGCTGATTGGTGATGTTGCCTGTCATTTGAAGGGCCCTTTCATTCACTGCCTTAGCGGAGAGAGGCATGTCTCTCTCATGTTTTCTCTATTATCTCGGTTTTGTTTTTGAATTCTGCTCATAGGTGTTCTAATGTGCTGATGAATGACTCCTTCATGTAGTCACCATCTGTGAATGGTTTTCCACTTTATTATAATAATAACAAAACTTGCAGCAGTAGTGGAGTTTGGAGATGCAATCCACTTACCGTGTTTTCCAGACTATAGAGCGCACCTAAATATAAGCCGCACCACCTAAAATTGAAAATAAATATATATTTTGTCACATATAAGCCGCACTGGACTATAAAGCGCAGATATCCAGGTTTATATAAGATATTTACATAGAAAGATTTTGTACAATAGGTGTTTATTCGTATACCTGAAATGATTGTTTCTGAACAGTGCCCTTAACGAGGCAGTAAAAGTGCTGATCGAACAAAACAAAAAAGTTTTTCGATGGTTTTATTCATCTTCCTCCTCTGCACTAAAGCCAAGTTGCTTTATTTTACTTCCTTCTGCGTACTGAAACCACTGGAAAGAAAACCACTGTCACTTTTTCTTTCTCTTATTGGTTTCTCACGATATATGTTTCATAATCTGTAAACCCACTATGCTTGGGGACTGTAAGTGTAACCGTGCTATGATCAGTGACCGATGCTCTTCTGTAATGCTCTCTCTTGTAAGGCGCTTTGGATACAAGCGTCTGCTGAATGAATAAATGTATAAATGTAAATGCAATGTGCAACTGCGCAACTGTTAAAGTCGGTACAGTCTCCCTTGCGCTGAAGCCACAAGTCACTTATTCATCTTTCTGAGGACTGAAGTTTTTTTTTAGAAAAGCTGCATCTCTGTATTTAGCTGCATGGTTCAAAACGTGGGAAAAAGTAGCGGCTTATAGTTCGGAAAATACGGTAACCAATCGATCCATGCATAAGGCGCTTCGTATTATAAGGCGCACTGTCGTTTTTTTTGAGAATTAAAGGCTTTTAAGTGATTTACCTGTGTTGTTGTAACAGTGCTTCAATTACTATCCTGGTTTGTTTGTGTTGGCATTTGGTTAAGCTGACATCAAAGAACATAAACAACACACTCACAGCACTGATACCTTTTTATGTTTCAGGATGGGAACAAAAACATGTTTGTTACATGATGTTCAGAGACAAAGTCATCGAGCAACAGGGAGGTGAAGGGCTGCTCACAGTGGTAGCATGGACAAACTAAACAGGGAGGTGGAGGGCTGCTCACGGTGGTAACATGGACAAACTAAACAGGGAGGGAACCTTATTTGAAGGCACAGCATTGTAGTGAGTCATGGCACTGTGCTAAGTGATGACAGCCCAGCTAGTCGAACACAGAACCCCAATGACAGCCCCAGAATAGAGGTAGAGGAAAAGGAGAGAGTGTGGTAGGTATGGATTGTGGGAGGAGAAGGTAGTGAGACATAACGAGTGTGGGCTGAGTTAAGTCCTGCCTGACTGAACTGGCACTAAGCTTCATTACTCTGTCTTCCTCCCCCTGTCCTCTCTTCCTCTCTTTGTCTCTGTCCTTCTGTCTCTCCACCCCTGCTGTAAGGGAGCTCTAGAGACAGTGAAACCCCCCTCAGTCTCACCATGTGACCATCTCTGGGTTAACTTTGCCTCAAATGTTCTCAAACAAAACAACCGTTGGTACCTCTACCGGTTAGGCTGGTTCTGTCTTGTGTTACAGGCAGGGACATGATCAAAACAACTGCATTTCCTCATTCCTAGCTTAGTTTCTACAGAACAGAGGCTGACAGACCGATAGACATCAGACATGAGCAGGATTGATTTGTACAGTTTAGTGACCTGCTGGTTCTCAGAAAGAAGAGACTTGTATAGAAAAACATTGAGACATTCCATCAGTTACATAAAAATACTAGTTCAAAACACTGAATATCTAAACATGAACCAAGTCTAACTCTTTTTCTCTCTCCCTCCCTCTGTCTCTCTGCAGAACCTGTGCCTGCATGTACAGGAGCAGGTGACGTCCTGTAACGAGACTTTAAACAGGACCAACCGGTTCAAACGCAAGTGTGTGTGGGTGTGTGTATGTGGGAGTGTCACACCCAAATATGCACCGAATGTCCCATGATCAGTACCAAACCCAACAGCAGTAAGAGGAGTCTTCAGGGTTGGAATCAGATGAGAACAGGGTAGCAATACAGGTGATCCGACTGTCAGTATTACTGACACACACATAACCAGAGGCAGCACAGAGATGAAGGCTGATGGTGAAACCAGACTTTTAGAAAGGTCAGTACAATGTTGTTCATTTACATGTTGGAGACTGAATGATTTACTGTCGGTCCAGGATAGGTTATGATGAAGTCAATGAGCATCCCTGACCCTGGTCTGATGTCTGACCCTTTCAGATACTGGACACGTGTTTGTTTATCCTAGCCTGGACAGTATTACAGCATTGTTTCATGTCCATTAAACATGTCTAGTGTGTCTGTGAAAGTGAGCATAGGCTACTGTGTAACTGGGTTTGGGCAGGGAGTTACCTTGTAAATGTTGGGAGGTTTTCTACTTTAGTAAGAAAGTATTAAGTATTTAATAGACGGGGCAACACCTAGTTATTTGGTAAGTAAACTGAGGAAAACCTTATGGGTTGATAGTGTATAATAATCTTTTTAATAATCAGTCTTTATCTTTAGTCGTATATAGTTCTTGGTTGTAGTGCAGATCGATAACCAGATATTTATAAAAAAGGGTTTACTTCAAGCCAATGTACTGATGATGAATAAATATCAGAATTTATATAGATTAATTGTGTCACAATAAAGTGGTTCTATATTGAATGTGAGACAGGAACAGACAGCAACACAGGAGGGGAGGAGAGATAAGCTGGGCCTAGGCAGTGAGATGTGAAGCTAAGCTATGCTAACGATGAGTTATTCTCATTCCCAAACTCTACGTACATTTCACCACACAATGCCAATGTTCACAAGTAAGACATGAGTCAGTCACAGCTACTTTGTCAGTTGCTGTAGGAAGGCGGGCCTTCCTGTCCTTCCAAAATCAGGGGGTTGCTTTGTTTGCTCAGTATGTCAGAGAGATCGAAGGTCACGTGTTCCCTCAGGTAAAATGTGTTCAAAAGAGACTTTCTGGTCTCTTTGCTGTGGGTCTTATACCCTGGTTTGTCTAAAGGGAAGGTTCATAAATCTAAGATGGCATGTGGGTGTGGAATGTTTCTGAGTTGAAATCTCCGTGGCAGTGTTTCACTGCAGTTACTAATAATAAAACATTCTGACCCTGTCATTTTGATTGAAAGATTGACTTGTCATGAAAGTTATGTTAAACATCACATTACCTGAAACAAAACATTTAAAGACAGATTATTAAATTGTCACACAAATTCCAATAGTCCTTCTTAGAGTCCATGAGCAAAATTGTCCTTGTGGGATTTTTGTAAATATATTAAATGTCTGTAAAAGTCAATTTCTTAGTGGCCCTGGTTGAGTTTTGACCAGGTCTTCTCAGCTTGGGCAGAGCACAGCATTCTATCATAAATCAGTTCTTGTCCCCATCAGTTCCTTACTGGTGGGGGGGTGGGGATGGTTAGCTTGGAAACTCTACTACATCTGTGTTTTGGCATCAATGTCAGTGGTTAAGGACCTCCCAACTGTGCTGATCAACAGGTAGAGGATGTCCTGTCTTATCAGTTAACAGTACAGTAACAGTACAAACTGTACGTGTCATCAAGAGTTTCAGTAATATTGTATTTGGATATCATATTTAGAGTGCTTTAGTCCTCTGTGGACTGGGGAGCTAGTGCAAACAGCTTTTGATTATGGGCCAGCCCATGACATCTTATGATGACATCAATATTCATTCAATACATCATCTCGTCCACCCATTCTTTCTATTAGGAACTGTTAAAGACCCACAGCCGTGCCCCACTCTGAAAAACTCATCTGCAAACTCTTCTGACTACTAACTCCTAACTGCTGACTCCTGTGTTCACGCTCTCTAACCCTCCTTATATCTTAGGAGACTGTTTGTCACAGCATCAAGTTATGTACACTAATTTCCTCATACATGCCATTGTTTCTACAGAGCCCTGTAGCAGCACAAGACTGGAATGTAGAAATGGGTAAAACCAGATAGATGAGTATCAAATTAAACTCTGCAGTAGTGATAGTGAGGGAGAAGGGTCCTTATGTCCTTATGATTAATGTGGCAACTAAAAAATACATTAATATATTTCATTTTGAGCACCTCCAGTCATGTGATTGAATTAGCTAGCACTGGCAGCATAGGGTGAAGTTTATTTTATAAACAGTTTTTCTAATAGAGGGCCTAACAGGTAATGTTTAGTTCATAGCACTGGCAGCTTAAGGTTAAATTTAGCTTAGTCTGACCCAACATGTGTAATTAAGTGCTTAAAATCAACATATCAAATGTACATGTGTATGTTACTATCTTCTGATTGTGGTTCTAAAAGATAGCTTGCCCTATCTCCTAGAGAGAGGAGGGTTCTGGAAGGACAGGTGATCAGAGAGAGGACGGTTCTGGAAGGACATGTGATCAGAGAGAGGAGGGTTCTGGAAGGACAGGTGATCAGAGAGAGGAGGGTTCTGGAAGGACAGGTGATCAGAGAGAGGAGGGTTCTGGAAGGACAGGTGATCAGAGAGAGGAGGGTTCTGGAAGGACAGGTGATCAGAGAGAGGAGGGTTCTGGAAGGACAGGTGATCAGAGAGAGGAGGGTTCTGGAAGGACAGGTGATCAGAGAGAGGAGGGTTCTGGAAGGACAGGTGATCAGAGAGAGGAGGGTTCTGACAGAACAGGTGATCAGAGAGAGGAGGGTTCTGGAAGGACATGTGATCAGAGAGAGGAGGGTTCTGGAAGGACAAGTGAAGAGAGAGAGGAGGGTTCTGGAAGGACAGGTGATCAGAGAGAGGAGGATTCTGGAAGGACAAGTGATCAGAGAGAGGAGGGTTCTGGAAGGACAGGTGATCAGAGAGAAGAGGGTTCTGGAAGGACAGGTGATCAGAGAGAGGAGGGTTCTGGCAGAACAGGTGATCAGAGAGAGGATTTGGCATTTGCAGTAAACAGGTGTGATACCGAAGAAACAGAGAAGTGGGAGGTTCTGTGTTCAGAGAGGATGTGTGTCACAGCATGAGGAACAAGGAGAGTCAGTGGAGAAAACTCCACAATGTCACGTGATGCTGTCACAGCTTTTTCAGCAGCTCCCACTCTCAGACAGGTGGGGAGACCTGCAGCCACGGGATCCAACCAACCAGAGAAATAGGCCACAGGTCTGAGTGAATCACCATGTTTCTGCAACAGCACAGAAGTCATGCAGCCAGATCTCTCATCCACAGTCTGAGTGAAAGGTTTAGATGGATCAGGAAGGCCAAGTGTGGGTGGTGACATTAAAGCACTCTTGAGGTTAAGGAACGCCTCCTCTGACTCTCTGACAGGAGAGGAGGAACAGAAGGAGACAGGTGGCCCAGAAACTCCCTGGAAGGCCTACCTCTGCAGTGAGTGTGGACTATCTCCCTGACAAAGGCCCTTTCCCTCTGACCACTCAGATTGGCAAGGTGGGGCCATCTCTAAGGAATAATCTGGTGGTTCTTCTATTTAAACATGATGGAAGTCGTGTCCAGTCAACAGAATTTACCACAGGTGGACACCAAGCAAGTTGTAGAAACATCTCAAGGATGATCAGTGGAAAAAGCATGCACCTGAGCTCAATTCTGAGGGCATCTAAATACTTGCGTTACATTTTTATTTATTTATTGGATTGACAAAATGCCCAAAAAATGTATACATCCTCATCATTATGGGATGCGTTTAGGATGTTGAGAGTACAATTAATTGAATACATTTTAGAGTACAGCTGTAGCTTAATGTGAAAAAAGTGGCGTATACATTCTGAATGCACCGAACATCTTGCACGTTACATTTCTGTCAAGTTTTTTTTTTCTTCTATCCATTACATAAATGGAGTAAAATATAATGAATACGCTCATCTTGAGCGTTTCCTTGTGGACATGCTGTATTTGTATTTGTCTGACCTGTTTTTAAACAGCTCTCTCACTACCTAAGGTATACAAAACCTTTGGCTTATTTAAAAGTTAATGCAGTCTGTACAGAACGTTCAGATTCAGAATACTTTATTTATCACAGAGGGGGAAACTCATTAGCAGCAACGGCACACAGGGCTAAGGGTGTGAGGTAAAATATTGGAATAGTGCACACAGGTATAAGGGTGTGAGGTAAAATATTAGAATAGTGCACACAGGTATAAGGGTGTGAGGTAAAATATTAGAATAGTGCACACAGGTATAAGGGTGTGAGGTAAAATATTAGAATAGTGCACACAGGTAAAAGGGTGTGAGGTAAAAGATTAGAATAGTGCACACAGGTATAAGGGTGTGAGGTAAAAGATTAGAATAGTGCACACAGGTATAAGGGTGTGAGGTAAAAGATTAGAATAGTGCACACAGGTATAAGGGTGTGAGGTAAAAGATTAGAATAGTGCACACAGGTATAAGGGTGTGAGGTAAAAGATTAGAATAGTGCACACAGGTAAAAGGGTGTGAGGTAAAAGATTAGAATAGTGCACACAGGTATAAGGGTGTGAGGTAAAATATTAGAATAGTGCACACAGGTATAAGGGTGTGAGGTAAAATATTAGAATAGTGCACACAGGTAAAAGGGTGTGAGGTAAAAGATTAGAATAGTGCACACAGGGATAACATGTCGGGGCAAAATAGGTAGGTGAATGCACACAAGGGGGTAAAGGCTGGGATATATTATTATGTACAGACTATACAGTGGTAACAAGTCTCACAGAATATACAGTGTGGTGCTAAAGATGTACAGGGTTTGCAGGATATACAGGGTTTTTGCAAAGTATACATTGATATATTACAGGATGTTATGTCAGAATGTTGCCGAAACATGGGCATTATTTGCAGACAGGTCTACTGTGTAAAATTCTAAGTACAGTATGTATTGTATGTAAGTCACTCCACTCACCTGTCGATAATTCAGAAAAGCATTTATTATTTACGTTTCCACATAAGGATTTTTTGCCAGTCTACAGACAGTACACGTTTTACTTAAATGGTTGTCATAATTTTAGCAGCTGGCATTACCCTGTTTTCCATTTACCCTACCTTAGTTTTCTTGGGTGTTCAACTTCATGCAGAGCTGCAGCCTAACTTGAAACATTGTGGTTAAATGTTTAGTTGGACTTGAGACATGAGGTCATCGTGACTCCATCAAAGTAACTTCATATTTACATTTATTGATTTAGCAGACGCTTTTATCCAAAGCGACTTACAAGAGAGAGCTTTTACAAAGAGCATCAGTCATTGAGTATAGCAACGTGATAGACCCCAAACACAGTGGTTTTTTTAGATCGTGAATCATACATCATGAGAACCAATAAGTGCCAAGGGAGGAACTATAATTGCATAACACAACAATTGTGAACATAAAGCAAGAGATACAACAACCACACTGGCAAGTCACCATATGGGGACCAACAAATAGTTCTGAATTAATGAATGAATAGGGTCTATTCCTAAATGCCATTAAATTCTCTAAATAAGTGAGTTTTAAGCCTTCTTTTGAAGGTGAGAAGGCAGTCTGTGCTTCTGATGGAGGTGGGGAGTTGATTCCACCATTGGGGAGCCAGGCAGTGGAAGAGTTTGTGTTGCGCTCGGGCGCTCTTGAGGGGGGGGGGTACCACTAGACGGTTGTCAGCAGATGACCGTAGGTGGCGGGTGGGGGTATAGGGCTGGAGGAGGGGGTTGATATAGGTCGGGGCAGTCCCATTTACAGCCCGGAAGGTCAGCTCCAGGTTCTTGAATCTGATGCGGGCCATGACGGGAAGCCAGTGGAGGGCGATGAGGAGTGGGGTGACATGACAGCGTCTGGGTAGGTTGAAAATCAGATGAGCGGCTGCATTCTGTATCCTCTGAAGGGGACGGATTGCATTGTTTTTTGCGAGTTGCAGTAATCCAGCTTTGTGAGGACAAGGGCTTGGACAAGCAGTTGGGTGGAATGTTGAGAGAGGTATTTTCAGATTTTCCTGATATTGTAGAGGGTGAATCTACATGACTGAGAGACTGCAGCAATGTGAGCTGTGAGGGAGAGCTTGTCGTCCAAGGTGACCCCCTGTACTTACTGTTAGTCGTTTTGGATAAAAGCATCTGCTAAATGAGGCATTATGCTTTTTATATTTCCTTTGTACAGTATGTGAAGGCTGAATGTTCACTAATTTGGAACTACTTTCTCCAGATCCCCTGTTGACCAGTCATACCTGATTGTGGACAGAGTCTAGACAGTGGGGGACTTCTTCCAGAGAAAAGCAGAGAGATACTACAGAGAGACTCAACCAGAGAGAAACAAGCCTCCAGAGACTGGACACCAGACAGGAGCCTGACAGACCAGACAGAGAGCAAAGAGAGACCCAAGTTATGGAGACACATAAGTGTGACACCTGTGGGAAGAGTCTTTCCTCATCCAGGAACCTCAAGAAGCACATGATGATCCACACTGGAGAGAAGCCCTACAGGTGTGACCTCTGTGGTAAAACTTTTAGCCAGGCAGGTACTCTCACTCATCACAGCAGGATCCACACTGGAGAGAAGCCCTACAGGTGTGACCTCTGTGGTAAAACTTTTAGCCAGGCAGGTACTCTCACTCGTCACAGCAGGATCCACACTGGAGAGAAGCCCTACAGCTGTGACCTCTGTGGTAAAACCTTTACAGAGGCAAGTACACTCACTCATCACAGCAGGATCCACACTGGAGAGAAGCCCTACAGCTGTGACCTCTGTGGTAAAACCTTTAGCCGGGCAAGTACTCTCACTCTTCACAGCAGGATCCACACTGGAGAGAAGCCCTACAGCTGTGAGCTCTGTGGTAAAACCTTTAGAGAGGCAGGTTATCTTACTCATCATAGCAGGATCCACACTGGAGAGAAGCCCTACAGCTGTGACCTCTGTGGTAAAACCTTTAGCCGGGCAAGTACTCTCACTCTTCACAGCAGGATCCACACTGGAGAGAAGCCCTACAGCTGTGAGCTCTGTGGTAAAACCTTTAGAGAGGCAGGTACACTCACTCATCACAGCAGGATCCACACTGGAGAGAAGCCCTACAGCTGTGATCTCTGTGGTAAAAATTTTAGCCGGGCAAGTACTCTCACTCTTCACAGCAGGATCCACACTGGAGAGAAGCCCTACAGCTGTGACCTCTGTGGTAAAACCTTTATCCAGGCAGATCATCTCACTCTTCACAACAGGATCCACACTAGAGAGAAGGGGGCGTCAGATGGCTCAAAGGGTTAAGGGGTTGGCCTCATCATTGGAAGGTTGAGATCGAGCCTCGGCTGTGGCTATATGATGTTGTGTCCTTGGGCAAGGCACTTAACATATCCTCAGGGAGAATGTCTCTGTACTTACTGTAAATCGCTTTGGATAAAAATGTCTGCTAAATGAATAAATGTAAATGAGAGAAATTCCACTGCTGTGGTAAAAATTTTAGCCAGGCAGGCAAATTTAGCCATCATGTCAAGATTCACACAGCCGCACATGCAAGGACTTACATTATGGACAAATGTCTTGATGTTTTTGGTGGTGAAGTGGAGTCTTATTCTTTACTCTATTGTTATTAAATGAGGGTCTGAGGTCAGAAAAGCTTGTCTTCATGTGATATTCTTGCAGCAAAAAGGTGCCATTCTAAAACATAATAATCTAGTCTAAGTGAGCAGTGTATAGAAGAGTACTGTTAGATGATGAGAGCACTGTACGCTATTTATACCAGGTGTCGGCAAACCTGGTCCTAGGGAGCCACTATCATGAAGATTTTAGATGTTTCCCTGCACACCTGATTCGAATTGAGGGTAATTATGAGGCTTCCATGGAGCTTGATAATGACCCTTCATTAGAATCAGGTGTGCTGGAGTAGGTAAACAGCTAAAATCATCAGGACAGTGGCTCCCTAGAACCAGTTGCCGACCGTTGATCTATACCAACCCTAACCCTGATTAGACATTATCTAGTAGAACTAGGGAGCTAAACAGACTGTCGCTTCTTTAAACATCACCGTTTACCCCCACTGCAAACAAGCCTCATTGAACAGACACACTTACAGCAGCTGAATGGAAGAATAGAGATCAACTAGGTAGTGTAAGAAACATTTTGTCTATGTTTGTCAATGTCTACGTTGATACTGTTAATCAGAATAAGAATCGGTTTTTATTCACCATGAATGTTTACACATACAAGGAATTTACTTCGACAGAAACCTGCCATGGCACTATAAACAGCGCCATCTCAAGGTTTCAAGCTAGAAACCTAAGGGGAACTTGTTGAAAGAAATATCTTGGACAATAGACCAGCAAACATTGTCATGATGCAGTGATTGACATTCAGTGAAAGCTAGCCGCTTACACAGAGTATATTTACACTGACTGCAGCGTCCTTCACAGCAATGCTGAAGAAGCACGTCCATCTGTGCAGTTTATCGTCAGTTTACGTCAGACTAGAATATTATTTTGTGATAGTGCATCTCATTGAAGGCATTGGTATCTTGTGAGTTGTCCTTTCAATGAAATTATATTTAATCAGCAAATTTCGTGACAAAACAGGCCTTGCATCATCAATGTACGATTATATTTTAGCTCTATAATTGTAGTTTACAGCCAAGTAGGAGTCTGTCATACCTGTAGCTTCTAGCTGTGCTTTGTTTTAAAGGAAAGTAACATAATAGTAAAAGGGCTGAGGGGTTGAAAGAGTGTTTACTTGTGTTGGTTTTAAGCATGTGGGTTCTTGTGTGGTGGGTCCTGAAGCAGGGGGCAAAGAGGGCCAGTACCCCTGAATCAACAAGCTTGGACCTGGTTACAGGAGGAGCGACCAGGCCTGGTATTCAGGTCGCAGGTATCAAACACATTGCAACGAACGTCTCTGATGTCATCATTAGCACAAATGTAGCTATGAACGAAGCCTGAAAATATGGCTCTGGAATTTTCAGGTCCACGTCCTTTTCATAGCTCAATAACTAGCGACACTTGCAATCAATTCAAAACAAATATGACAGTTGGCATGTAGACACTTAGACCTTAATGCTATCAAATGTTTGGTTGCAAACAACATTGAGAAATTCATTCATTCCCCAAAAAATATTGAGAAAGTTTATGAAAATACTGTTTACAGTTTTTGTAGCTTTAGCTAACTTTCATAGGTCAACACAACCGGGAGACATGTTGTAAACGAAATGTTAGGTTGTTTCAAAATAAAGAATGTTTCATTAATTATATATATATATAAATATATACATTTTGAGAAAACTGTAGTTGAAGTCATTTTGATGAAATTCTCATAGAAATGCATTGAAATCTGAACGTTTTATGGTGACAAAAGTTGTTTTTTCCTCTTGTAACAAACTTTTGCATATTAGCACCACTTTTTTACTTCCTGTATAGCTGGGTCCTGCAATAATACGTAATCTATCAAATATTTTCGAAAGATATACATTTTATGTTTTTCGCCTCTTGAATGAGACTTTTACAAGCCTGTAACATCCGGCTTTGAGTGCCTCAGCAGCTCGTGCCCTGGCTAGAAGCAGAGATGTGACGTGGAACAATGCAGAGATGTGACGTGGAACAATGCAGAGATGTGACGTGGAACAATGCAGAGATGTGACGTGGAACAATGCAGAGATGTGACGTGGAACAATGCAGAGATGTGACGTAGAACAATGCAGAGATGTCACGTAGAACAATGCAGAGATGTGACGTGGAACAATGCAGAGATGTGACGTGGAACAATGCAGAGATGTGACGTGGAACAATGCAGAGATGTGACGTAGAACAATGCAGAGATGTCACGTAGAACAATGCAGAGATGTGACGTGGAACAATGCAGAGATGTGACGTGGAACAATGCAGAGATGTGACGTGGAACAATGCAGAGATGTGACGTGGAACAATGCAGAGATGTGACGTAGAACAATGCAGAGATGTCACGTAGAACAATGCAGAGATGTCACGTAGAACAATGCAGAGGCTGACAGCTTTTCGGTGCCACAAAAAACTCAAGACTCAAAGAGGTGGATTGTTTCAAAAAATAAGTCACGCATTAAAAGGGGTTTTGTGAGAAAAAGGTTAAAGCTAACTAAAATCTGACTTCAGATTAGTTTAAATTACGTTAAGTTGCATAAGAACATTTCAGAAATGTTTGGTCCGTCCATCCTAGTTACGGAAGGAGAGACCACCTGAGGCAGGCCTGGTTACAGAAGGAGAGACCCAGGAATGGTTGAGAGCTATATCATTGTCCTCAAATCATTAGCATTACATACTATGATCGGCACAAAGTGTCTGAAATAGGGAACCATAACAACAGGACACAGACTCTGTTTACAATTTTGAAAGACTTTAACAACATGTATGCTGATTACAATGAGTGACGTCATTATATGTTGTAACCTATTTGGAAAATGTTACTTTTCTGAATTGACTGTGACAATATCACTGAACTGCTCATCTCACATCCCACATCGCTAGTTAATATTTTAGAGCTACTTGCCTTCACTCAGTCTGCAGCCATTAAGACATTCATTCAGATTCAGATTCAAATTACTTTATTTATCCCGAGGGAAACTCCTTCGTAGCAACGGCACACAGTCTTGCAAAATATCACGACACCATCTTAATTTCTTAGGTATCCATTTCAAGTATACCTTCGAAACTAAAGTTAAAAACTTTTTCTTCAAACCTCTTTTTTTCATTGTTAACTGAAAATCCCTTCTATGCGTGAAATTGTTTAAATGCTTTCACCAGGCTTTCTAAACATGAGTATTTGTACTTTACTTGACTAAATTATATGTGCACTTTAACCAGCTCTGCAACTGTCCTTGGGCAAGGCACTTCACCCTACTTGCCTAAGGGAGAATGTCTCTGTACTTGGTGTAAGTCGCTTTGGATAAAATCATCTGTTAAATGAATAACTGTAACTAAGAGTAAATATAACATAACTGTATCTGTATCACCTGGTTCAAGTCCATGTTGTGGTAAACATTTTACCTCTGCTGTTTCCAAATAAGTAGACAAAAACGTCCACTTTAACCTTGTGTCTTCAGTGAGAGCTGGAGGCTATAAAGGCCACAGCTTCTGAGATAGGGTACACAACCAACAACCAACATTTCACTAAAAGTCAACTAGAACCGCACACATGGAAATTGTGCCACAGGCTTAGGTGCAGCAGGGTCTTTTTAAAAACAAGCTAAAACACTAGATGATCACTAGGAGCACTAACAAACTACATCATTATTCCAGATGTATCACTAATCCACATTATAAGCCTACCAGATACATCCATATATTGCACCTGGTAGTGGCTATGGACAGCAGTGTTTATTGAACAGTCTGACAGCAGCAAGAAGGAAGGACCTGCGGAATCTCTCCTTCACTGGGTGCTCACGGCCATGGACTATTTCACAAAATGGCCCGAGGCCTAGGCTCTGCCTAACCAGGAGGCAGAGACCATCGTCGACGCCCTGACAGGGGGATGTTCAGCAGGTTTGGAGCTGCAGAGGCGATCCACAGTGACCAAGGCCGAAACTTTGAGTCCCGTGTGTTCGCCACCATGTGTGAGAGGCTGGGTATGCACAAGACCCGCACTACTCCTCTCCACCCTCAAAGTGATGGCCTCGTGGAACGGTTCAACAAAACGTTGGGACAGCAACTGGCCATCGTTTCAGCCAAGCACCAGCGTGACTGGGACAAGCACCTGCCTATGGTCCTCATGGCATGCCGCTCCGCTGTCCAAGACTCCACCTCATGCACGCCTGCCCTCCTCATGCTGGGGAGAGAGATCCGCACCCCTGCGGAGATGGCGTTTGGTCGGCCCCCGGATAGCCCTCTCGTTCCCCCAGGACTGGAATATGCCCGGAGACTTCAGGACCGGCTGGAGACAGCCAACACCTTCGCCAGGGGGCAACTGGTGAACGTAGGCGTGAGGCAGAAGAGGAACTACGACGTGCACACCCGTGGTAGGCACTTTGTGTCTGGGGAGCTGGTCTGGGTGTACAGTCCCCTTAGGAAAAGGGGCAGATGCCCCAAGTTCGACAGTCACTGGGTGGGACCCTGCAGCGTCCTGGAGAGGGTAGGGGAGGTGGTTTACCAGGTGCAGCTTCCTCTTGGAGAACCCCAGGGACACCCACAATCCCCCTCTCTGGCCATGACACTCCCCAGGCCCCCACCCCGAAGCGCCACCGATCAGGCTCCAGACGGCCCACGCCCCCTACCACGCCCCCCCATTGACTGTTTACCCCATTCCTGCTCCCTTGCCCCCCATATCCCCAACCTTGTCCCCTTGTTCTCGGAGGGTCAGCCCTCTGCCACGGGTGGAGCCTCCTGTTCCACATCTGGACACTATGCAACCTTCACGGTCACGCAGGCGAAGGAGACCTCCGGGTCGCTTCAGAGACTTTGTTTGTTCCCTCGGGGACGAGGGACTTTGTGGTGGGGGGGCTGTGTAGTGACCCGCATGTTGGGCTGTTGGGTTTGTCTGGGTTCATCTGCCAATCACAGGCATGCACTGATGTTCCTTTGCAGGGCATCCTGTTGGTTGGTGGAGGGTCTTGGGAGGGGGTTGGACCGAAGGGGTTGGACTGGTATAGACCAAGTTTTGCCGTTTTGGCGCTCTCTTATGTCTGGGTTTTCGAGAGAGCTAGTCGTGTATGTTCGGTGCAGAGATACAATTGTGTTTGTTAATTTGGTGTAGGCTACAGCCACACAGTAGCCTGTTTCACTGCTGTTAAAAGATCAATAAACATCGCGTGCCTGTTCCTTTCCGACCAAGGCTGATCATTACAGTATGATCATTTTCATAGTAAATCTGGGTTCTGGGAATTCTTAAAGATTTGTTTGACAGAAGATATATTAACATTATTTCAACCATAGAAGTCACTTTAAAATACAATTAGCAGCTAATGAGATATGAATCATATAATTAATTCTAAAAGCTGTCCAGTCATTCTTAAACTCTTCCCTTATTTACATTCATTAATTTAGCAGACGCTTTTATCCAGAGTGACTTACAAGAGAGAGTTTTACAAAAGAGCATCGGTCACTGAGCATAGCAACGTGATAGATCCCAAACATAGCAGGCTTATGGATTAAGAAACAGACAGTTTGAAAATGAGACCCGTCTACGTCGGGAGAGGAACGTGCTGATGCATTACAGGACGCAATGCCAAATTTTACGACTCAGGAGAACGACTCTCACGGAGTCGACACTCTCTTTTACGACTCTCACGGAGCCATTTGCTAAACACCCCGTAAACATCACTGTTTTTGTGGGTGGAAGATAGCTGTGCATTAATAAAATCATTGCTCCAAATATCCAATAGACAGCGAATCTCAGTGACGTGAAGAATTTCCTGTATTTGGTTCGGCCCGAGGTCGAGCAGCATTCACACCACAGATGGGTCGCTCCGGGACCGCTCCAAGACATCATCCTTTGAGAGGAAGTTTCTTATTTTAGCTATGTTACGGAGATGGAAGAATGCAGTTCTGGTAATTTGCTTGATATGATGCTCAAATGAGAGATCAGGATCCATTGTGACACCTAGATTACTTACCAGCTGGCTTTGAGAGACTTTGAAGCCATTTAAGTCTAGGGTAAAATCGAATAGATTGTTCCTGTACTTCTTTGGTCCAAAGATTTGAACCTCTGTTTTATCAGAATTCAGAAGTAGAAAATTTGCTGACATCCAATTTCCTATCCCGGAGACACATTTTTCCAAAGCATGAGGCAGTTCGTCAGGCTTAAGGGAGAGGTATAACTGGGTGTCATCTGCATAGCAGTGAAAATGTACACTAATACTTCTGATTATATTTCCTAAAGGTAATATGTATAGAGAAAATAGCAAAGGGCCTAAGACAGTGTGGCACTCCACATTTCACAAAGGAGCTCCTGGATGAGTGGCCATCATAGTGGACGAACTGGGATCTATCAGATAGATATGATTTAAACCACTGAAGTGAAATTTCAGAAATTCCAACATAATTTTCCATACGTTCCAGGAGAATCTGATGATCGACAGTGCCGAATGCTACACTTAGGTCAAGAAGAATCAGGACAGAGATAGAGCCTGCATCAGAGGCTAATAGAAGATCATTGACTACTTTAGCTAGTGCAGTTTCAGTGCTGTGATGAGAACGGAATCCAGACTGGAGAGGTTCATATAGCTGATTTACGGTAAGATGTTCAGTGAGCTGATGTGCCACAACTTTCTCAAGAATTTTTTAGAGAAATGGCAAGTTTGAAATTGGCCTGTAGTTGCAGAGACATCCAGGATCCAAGTTTGGTTTTTTAAGTAAAGGTTTGATAATAGCTTTTTTAAACATTCAGGGACTTGGCCAGTTTCAATAGATTCATTAATAATACTCAACATAGGTGGTCCAATAATAGGCAAGAGTTCCTTGCGTAGTTTGCCAGGAAGGGGGTCAAGAAGACAACTGGTCGGGTTTGACGACTCTACTAGTTTTATCAATGCTTCCATAGAAATAGGGTTGAAGTGCCGAAGAGTCTGAACATGAAGAATGCTTGGTATAGAGGGATATTCAGTGTTCATGGTGAATTGGCCACGACTAGTCTGCAGCTTGTCCCTAATTACATAGACTTTTTTGTCAAAGAACTCTCACTGTGTGTACTTTTACTTGAGTTTTGTAACGGTATCAAATAGAAATTTAGCATTGTGCTGGTTCTTACTGATCAACTTAGAAAAGTATGCTGATCTGGTCTCATTGAGGATTTGCTTATAGTCCAGTAGGCTGTCCTTCCAGGCCAAGCTGAAGACCTCCAATTTAGTGGTCCGCCACTTACGTTCTAACTTTCTAGTGGACTTTTTTAGAGTTTGAGTTTCCTCTGAGTACCAAGGTGCAAGTTTCTTATCCTTCCTTTTCCTCAATTTGAGAGGGGCAACAGAGTCCAGCGAACACTTAAGAGCTAGATTCAGATCTCTAGTTATGACTGTTTTAGCCTGTGTTCTGCTCTTCACTTTCTCCAACCGTCCCTGGAGGAGGGGATCCCTCACTGAATTGCTCCTTCCAAGGTTTCTTCCATTTTTTGTTCCTAGTGAGTTTTTCTGGGAGCTTTTCCTTGTCTTCCTTGAGGGTTTAGGTTGGTTGAGGGGCAGTTCTATGGGCATATGTGAAGCCCTCTGGGACATTGCTTGTAAAAAGGGCTATACAAATAAATTTTGATTTGATTAAATACAAAATTGTTGAACTACCATATTTTTGGGGACATTTTTGGGGACACCAAAAACAGACATGTCATCTTGAAAGGCAATTAAAAATAAAATAGAGAACCACAGGCTAAATAAGTGTACTGTTCACAGTGGGGGAGCAATGACTGTTCAAGGTGATCCTTTCTGGACTGTTAGGATGGGTATCAGGAGGGACAGAGACGTCCACAGTCTGTTAGCACGGGTACAAGAAGGAGACTCCCATCCTGACAGTTGTTGGTCTTTAAGTTTACCTTCTCACTTTCAGCCTCAGACATTCCACAAACATGTGCTAACGTTACATGACGCATAAACAACAAACCAAGAACGTGCCTGGCATATTAACGAAACATATTAAGAGTCATTCATATAACTGTAGCATATAGAACACGCTAACAAGTGAACAAAAACATCAGGGGCCTGTTTCAGAACGCGGGTTAAGTGAATTTAAGAGTAAAATAATTAAAGCGTTAAGAGTAATTAACTCTGAAATGAGGGAAACTCTGGGTTTTCGGTTTCAGAAAGGGGGGTAAGTTAAACCCGAGAAAAAAGGCTAAATTAAGCCAGTTTCTGAAAGAGAGGTAACTTATACTCAGAGTCAGTTACCATAGTAACTTACTCTATGAACCTAACCTGGTCGGGAGCAGGTTTTCTTCGGAAAAACTTAGTTTACTTCAGTCTCCTCTCCTTTTTGAAGACGAGGCGACACCTCATTCATTGAGCACGTTTTTTACGAGGAGAGCAGCAAAGGGAATTAAGCAGTTACGTTCGCCTTACACATGGATGGTCCCTGGTTCGAAACTGGACAGAAACGTAATTCTGCTTTTGTCAAATTCCAATTATGCCCACTGAGTGAGTTGCGGCTCGTTGGACTTAAAGCCCAAGACACCTTGAAGGTCAAAAGCCTCATAGCAGAGGATGGTTTCGATCCATCGACCTCTGGGTTATGGGCCCAGCACGCTGCCGCTGCGCCACTCTGCTGCTGTTGTGCCTCTCTGCTGCGGTTGCAAATCCACAATCTCAGCAGTATGAGGCCAGCGCCCCATCCACTTGGCCAGTAGGGCTTGAGTCTCATGCGTTTCAGCTACAGATAGCACAACGTCAGAATTGAGATTGTCCCTCAGTCCCGTGATCGCTGAGGCGCAACCACACTTTGACTTCAGAGTCTTCAAAAGAGCCTCGGACGCCCACCGCCTTCAACCTCATTGAGCCACCCCTATCAAACGTAACCATGGAAACCACTCTTTTCCTTCCTCCCTGACATGGCGTTGACGAGAGCTTTGTTCAGGATTTGTAAGGACGGCATCTTTCAGTGTCGTCGGTCCCCCTACAGGGCATGGAAAGCTCAGTCGGCAGAGAAACAGACTTTTAATCTGAGGGTCCAGGGTTCAAGTCCCTGTTCAGGCGATGTCTCACTCTGGTAGGAGTTTCGAGCCAAAAAAACTGCGTAATAATAAGTAAAGCTAGTATTAAATATTGTGCGCCTTGCAGCATGCACACAATAAGTAAAGCTAGTAATAACATATTGTGCGCCTTGCAGCATGCACACAATAAGTAAAGCTAGTAATAACATATTGTGCGCCTAAAAGGCATCTCTAAAGATGGTCTTTGGCCCGTGTGAGATCGAACCCACGACCTCGGAGTTATTAGCACCATGCTCTGACCAACTGAGCTAACCGGCCACACCTGCTGTACTAACAGGCCAGAGCTGCCGAGTCAACCTCTCCAGATGCAAATGGTACCCTTTGAACGACCCTTTCGTTTGGAAACGGATGCTATTTTGGTTATTAAAATAATCTGTGTGTGCCCTGTGTGAGACTCGAACTCACAACCTTAAGATTATGAGACTGACGCGCTGCCTACTGCGCCAACAAGGCTTGGAGGCTTGACCAAACCTTCCTGTTACCTGTGGGATAGGAGAGTGTGAGCAAATGCCCTCTTCTCTCAAGTATTTTTGGTTTAAGCTCAGTCAGCGAGCAGTGAGGCAAAAGGATGTTGGTTCGAGTCCGGTTTTGTTTCTGATGTGGGCCCTGCCCTGTGCGAATAGGACCTGTACTGACCATCAGAGTTGAAGTTGCTGGAAAATCTCTTCCTCGTAGTTCTCAGAGAGGTACCGTAGCTTAGTTGGTGAAAGTGCCTGTTTAGTAGACAGGAAACGCTGACTTCAAATCTCAGCGGTGCCTTTATTTTGGCCAAGGTCTCCCAGGAGTTACCTGGCCTAGGCACTTTAACCCAGCAACTAGGTGCTCATGTTTTGACAGCAGCTGCCAAAGTCTCCCTGGTGGTCTAGTGGCTAGGATTTGGCACTTTCACTGCCGCGGCCTGGGTTTGATTTCCGGTCAGAGAAATCTCTCTACGGAAGAGCTTTTCAACCCTGAAGCTGTTGTCAGTGTTTAATTTGCTTGTTCTGACTCCATGTCATTGTGACCTATTGCGTTGTCACTTTAACTTCACAACATGAAACAACGCTCTTTCACGGTTCTGCATTGGCTGGGAATCGATCCCAGGGGCCCGTTTCAGAAAGCGGGTTAAGTGAAAACTCTGAGTAAGTTAACTCTGAAATGAGGGAAACTGGGTTTTCGGTTGAGAAAGGGGGGTAAGTTAAAACCTAGAAAACAGGCTAAATTAATCCCGTTTCTGAAAGAGAGGTAATTTATATTCTGAACCTAACCTGGTCGGGTGCAGGTTTTCTTCGGTAAACTTAGAGTTTATTTCAGTTTCCGGCCCTTTTTGAAGACGAGGCAACGTTTAAACACCTCATTCATTGAGCACGTTTGTTGCAAAGAGAGCAGCAAAGAGGATTACATGTTCTTTTATTGACAATCCTATAGATGAAGAGGCTGTATTAATTAGTGTGTTACATTTATATTGGGAGAGATTTTTGAGGACCAGAGTGAATGTTTTGTCACTTCCATCTCCATTTTTATCTGAGCGGTACCGTTTTTCTTTGGAGTCAATAAGATACATCCACAATCTCATCCATTCTTACTAGAAAATAGTAGTAAGGCTACTGTTTGCAGAGCGGTCAGGAAAGTGTGCCTTGCACACGACTTAGTTTTTTTTCTTTAGAGCGCCGCGGAGGCCTCAGTCACCATATCAAACACTTGCTCCCCACCGTTAATGAACACCTTCAGCCTCGCTGGATACATAAAGTGGGACCTTATTTTACGTTCACGCAACTCCTTTCGTATCCCAGAATACTGGCTCCTCTTCTTCATTACCACTGTTGAATAATCTTGGTCTAACTAAATCCTCCCTCCATCATGTTTGATCAGGGCTCTCTTTTTGCCCCAGGCCGCTTGTAGAACTCTCTGTCGTGTCTGTCAGGTTAAGAACCGGACAACTATTGAACGAGGCGCTTCTCCATCCTCTGGTTTCTTTTGGGAGGTTCTGTATGCAGCAACTATGAACAATTTTCATTTGTCCAGCTTCACAGATGTCAGCTCCTTTAAGAGTCTCATGCTCTACTGACTGAGCTAGCCGGGCTTGCTGAAGACATTCTGAATCCCCTGACGTATTCAGACTTTCTTAACTGGAAAAGCAAAAGGCCTTCATGCAACATACATGTGCTCATTCTTAACCCTTTAAGCGCCAAAGTCGCAGAATTGTGACTAGCAACATAGCTGATTAAAACAGGCTGTAGCTATAACTGTGGGGCCGAATCTTGTTTTTACTTTTAACCAGGTGATAGAGGACATGTGTTACTGTAATATAATCATCATTTATGGGCATGTTTGTATGAAAAGTTTTAGAGAAAAACGAGTTTGTAAAACCCCCTCCCGACCAGTGATGCAGCTCTGCTTAGACGCTGCTAATCAATGATAGAAGGGCTGAGCGGAGCGACAGCAGAGCAGAGCGAAAGAGTGTTTTTTTTAGTTACTCACGATATCAAGAGGTCGGTTTACCGTCAACAAAGTATTTATTTAGGTATTAGATGACTCCGATTCTTAGAGGAATGAAATGCAGTCTGTCTAGTGAAGCATGAACTGACGTTAGTAGTGACTGCGCGTTGGTGCACAAAGTCCACAATCAGCACACGCTTCACCTCAGCCTGGCCTGGGTGGAAGCATTCTGCGACTGCCAAAAAGGGGACATGTTCGAGGTGGCAGGGGGGCTCATAACACTGCAAATATGGGTGGAAACAACGGATTAAAACATGCCTATTTCCACACAGATCCAGGAAATAGTACAACTGCATTTTAGATGCGGTTCTGAGCATCAGTGTGGTCAACGCGCCAATTGATTACACAAGTTGGATCAGTAAATGTATTTCTATCCCAAATTTTGTTTCATACTAAAGATATTTCACATTGAATGTTGAATGTATTCCATTATCTCACACTACTTTCAAGTTATAGCCTTTTGAAACCTCCAAGTTGAGGTTTCCATTTTCCATTATAGCCGCCACCTTGTGACGTCATAATATGCTAATTAGATGAAAAAAATTAATTCCCATCACAAACTTTGAGTCATACTGAACAACTTTGTCATTGACAGTATACCTTTATCTCAAACCACTATCAAGTTATAGCCTTTTGAAATCTTGATATTAAAATTTTATATTTTCGTGAAAAAACCCTGGCGCCTAAAGGGTTAAAATAAGTCTACAAATGTGCTGCTGGGATTTGAACCCAGGATCTCTTGTTTACAAGACAGGTGCTTTCAACCAGCTAAGCCACAGCACCCATGATTCAACATTGTTTATCAATCTTTAAGATGCTTTGGAAAGTGCAGCAAATGCCAATATTTGGCCACGCCCAATGTGGGGCTCAAACCCACGATCCTGAGATTAAGAGTCTCATGCTCTACCGACTGAGCTAGCCGGGCTTGCTGAACTCAATGAAAGGTGTTCTGAATCACCTGACGTATTCAGACTTTCTGAATTGAAAAGCAAAAAGGGATTTTATGCAACATACATGTGCTCATTCTTACAAATAAGTCTGCAAAGGTGCAGCTGGGATTTGAACCCAGGGTCTCCTGTTTACAAGAAAGGTGCTTTTCACCAGCTAAGCCACAGCACCCACGATTCAACATTGTTTATCAATCTTCAGGATGTTTTGTGCAGGAAAGGCCATAAAGTTGCCACGCCCAACGTGGGGCTCGAACCCACGACCCTGAGATTAAGAGTCTCATGCTCTACCGACTGAGCTAGCCAGGCTTGCTGAGATCAACAAAAGGCGTTCTGAATCACCTGACGTATTCAGACTTTCTTAACTGCAAAAGCAAAAGGCCCTTTATGCAACATACGTGTGCGCATTCTTACAATGAAGTCTACAAAGGTGCTGCTGGGATTTGAACCAAGGATCTCCTGTTTACAAGAAAGGTGCTTTCAACCAGCTAAACCACAGCACCCATGATTTAACGTTGTTTATCAATCTTTAAGATGCTTTGGAAAGTGCAGAAAATGCCAGTATGTGGCCCCCCAAATAATCCTAACAAGCAGTGTAAATATTTCTTGCCTTTCACAGGTAATGGTTCAATTAGGATAATTCCCTCGTTTTTCATGAATAAAATGCATGTTCCACCTATTTTTGTATGTTTCAGCACTTGAATGCCACCAGCCTTTCATCCACTGTGATATTAGGGCCTGGGTTATAGAATAGTGGAAGTTGCTCTACCCACTTGTCCCACACAGTCCTAATAGCTGCCAGTTTGTCTCTCTCCCGTCTACCCGCCCTTGTCTCTTGATTATCAAATCGGATCACGGAAAATCTGCTTCCCACAGACTGGCTGTCGATTCATCCTTCGACTTAAAGAGCCCAGCAACGATGAGGAGCCGCAAATATGCATCTAAATGGGTTTTGTCTAGCTCCTTCCAATTCTCGACAAAAAATGGCCTCCCTTCCAGATTAGTCATTTCCAGAATTATTTTCTGTATTGAATCTGGCATGACCAGCTCAAAAGTTGACTTGATGTCAGTCACACGAGTCACTGCCATCCTAGTGGGCCCTGGCATTGTCTTGATTATATTTTCTGCAGACAGTTTTGCCTGATGTGTATTTGGGGATGAAGACCACTGTATTTCACAATTTTTGGACATGAATGTCTTGCTTGGAAGAAAAGGGGATAGCAATTCCCTCATCTGGTTCAAAATCTGAATCATTAGAATCAGAATTAGCTCAAGATGGTCTTAATCTTAAGACACATCCTCCTCCACTTCACTGTAATGATCAATAATGACTTCCAGAGTCTCCTGGACTGTCATCATTTTGCTTCTGCTGGTCATTTTGTAAAGGTTTGCCTGACAGAGTGTAATGTTGGTAGGACTTCCATGCAAAGAATCTTTTATATGTTTTGCCTCTTCCCTGTTGAGTGTGCACTGAATGTTTTCCTGTGAGAACATAAATGGTTCTAGTCAAATATCATAACACTTGCACCTGTGTGTGTGCTCTGTGTGTGCATTGTGTGTGTGCTCTGTGTGTGTGTGTGTGTATGTGTGTACGTATGTGTGTGTGGGTGTGGGTGGGTGTGGGTGGAGATTTCCCGCGAGAACATAAATGGCTCTCGTCAAATATCATAACACCTGCACCTTTGTGTGTGCGTGTGCTCTGTGTGTGCAGTGAGTGTGTGTGTGTGTGTGCGTGTGCGCGCGTGCGCGTGTGTGTGAGTGAGTGGTATGAAATATGTCTCACAGTTGCAAATAAAAAAATGACATTTCTGACACCCTTTTACCTCCAGTTTGACTGCCGGGTCAAATTGACCCGAACAGTATCTATGTGATATAAACATGCAGGGGGTGATTGCAAATATGTGCCATGAACCATTTTCATATTATATGTTGATTACACTAATTAAGGCAAGCAGAAGAAGTTTCATACTGAAAAAATACTTGTAACTATTTTTCCTAGATCTTCAAACTTTAAAACCGGTCAATTTGACCCGAACATATCCACTCCCTCCGACTCCTCTTTCACCTGCTGAATTCTTATATTGTTCTGCCTCGACTTACTCTCAAAATAATCGATTTTCTCAGCCAGGAGGCTTTGTTGTACCAACAGGTGAGTCAATATTTCATTCATTATTGGCTCTTTTTCCTCCAGATTACTCACTTATTCGTTGTTGCGCAGCCGAGATTTCTCCTTTCGTGCTTTTTATCTCAGCTTGCAGCTTCCAGCGTCAAATTCGCAATTTCTTGTTTCTTTTCACCGGAGTGCTTATTGAAATCATCACAGAATGCACCAAGTTCAGCCTTAATACTAAGCATCAGACTTAGGAGGTCAGTCTCTTTGATCTTTGTTTGATCACCTGCCATTGTTATTGGCGTTTGTTTGCACTTGCGATTCGTCTTCGTTTTTATCTGCTCGGGTTTAGTTTCTCCAGAGCGCAAGTTCATTCCATCACAGCACATTCAATATAGTTTTAAATTTCAGTCTTCAAATCTACATTTCATGAGATATTTCCAAACAATTCACGACTTAACACAGCCACCAGCCGTGCGCCATGTTGACTAGTGAATGGAAGCAGGAATCCATGTGGCAGGTAGGCCTGGGCAACATGTCAAAGTTCTTCCACATCTGGCTGTCCTCAAAACGTTTACCACGCAGTCAAACCAACAATGACGACCGTAACAGCCATGCATTGGCCGGGAATCGAACTCAAGCATCCCGCATGGCAGGCAAGGATTCTACCACTGAACCACCAATGCAAACATATTGGCCATCTATGAGGCACATGGAGAACTGATGCGCAGTGTCTGTAATGGGGATTTCCACCAATCTGTGTGGCTGTGGTTCCATGGTGTAATGGTCAGCACTCTGGGCTTTGAATTCAGCAATCCGAGTTCAAATCTCGGTGGAACCTGATTCAATGGTCGAGGAGGCATCCCTTTTTATCGAGTCATAATCATAAGTATAAGTATCAGGATTCACCATACAACTATGTGAAGAGTGAAGGTATGTCCTCAGACATCCGAGTAGCGATGTGATGGCGATGCGGGTGGGAACCAAATGGGGCAAAACAGACTCTTCTCCACGTCAGGGAAGTGAACCCTGGTCTCCCGCGTGACAGGCGGGGATACTAACGAGGACACGAGAATTTCTGTTGTTTTCCATCGAAGATCACCACCAACTCAAGGGCCCTAAATGGAAGACGGGAATCCACGTGGCAGGTAGGGCTGGGCTTGTAATTTTGTGAGGCTCACGCGTTTCATCCAAAACACCTGGGGGGAGGGGTCCTGATAGGCTCCAAGCCTTGTTGGCGCAGTAGGCAGCGCATCAGTCTCTTAATCTGCAGGTCGTGAGTTTGAACCTCACGTAGGTTTTAATAACCAAAACAGCTCCTCCGTGAATCGCCACCTTAACGTGGTGGAGGAGTTTGAGTGCTGGGATGATCCTAGGAGCTATGTTGTCGGGGGCGTTCTGCCCCTGTTAGTGTCTCCCAAGGCAAACAGGTCCTAGGTCAGGGGTCGGCAACCCGCGGCTCCGGAGCCGCATGCGGCTCTTTCATCCCTCTGATGCGGCTCCCTGTGGCTTTTGAAAATAATTAATGAGTATTGAATTCAAATGTATTTTTGTTTGTTCGTTTTTAAAATGTAATTCTAAATTGGAAGATTATGGTGATCTTCTAAATAAAACGTGTAAAAAAATGTTATGTCGCTGTACACTGTTACTATGCGTCACAACCGCCAATGTGCGACACCCGCCAGCGCGCGATTTCTTGAACTTTTCGAATCCCAGGTAGGACAACTATGGAGAGTTCTAAGAAGAGAAAAGTGTCTGAAGCAAACAGAACGTTCAATGGTATTGGTATTCAATGGTAATTTTGTTTTCTCTGTAGTCGTTCATTGATTTTATAAATGCAACACATTATAGTTTGTTTATACATAGCATAAAGGCAACAAAAAAATTACGCTATATGCAGTGTTATTTCATTTTAAATGTCAAAAGGGTTTTGTGGCTCCCAGTGTTTTCTTTACTGTTGGAAATGGGTCCAAATGGCTCTTTGAGTGGTAAAGGTTGCCGACCCCTGTCCTAGGTGACTAGCCAGACTAAGAGCGGTTCAAAAAACCTTTATGATGACAATGCCAAGGAAGTCAGTTACGTCGCCCGGATCGGCGAAACCTGGGCAGTTCTGCTCGGGTTTAGTTTCTCCCGAGCGCAAGTTCATTCCGTCACTGCACGTTCAATATAGTTTTAAATTACAGTTGTAACACTGCCGGCTCATGAGCAATGAACTATAGAGGGGAGGCCCACGCAGGTTGCAAATAAAGAAGATATTTATTAAATAATAGTAAACATCAAGTAAGCTAAAGTAAAGTCAGTCTAGGGGAAAGTAACCAAAACGAAAAAAACAGCTAAGACCGGGAGGAGGAGATTGACCGCCATGTTGAGGGAGGTGAGCCTCTTATACCCCTGGCCATTAGGGCACGTGATCTGGGCACATAGGAAAGAGCACTGATTATACACGCAGTTACCCAGAGCCCCACCAGGGTCGTCACACTTCTGATTATGACTCAATAAAAAGAAAGGCAGCGGGATCAATGCCCGCATTCTCCATCATGTTTTTCCCAGGAAGATTTGTCTCAAACGAGTATGTATGACTGTGGTACAAGACAGAAACCATTTGAACTCTTTCAAGGCACCATTTGTCCTGAGACGTGGGGGATTAGCTCAAGTGGTAGAGCGCTCGCTTCGCATGTGAGAGGCAGCGGGATTGGTGCCTGCATTCTCCATTTGGGTACATTTTGATCCTGCAAAACTAGTTTCTTTCTGCATCAACGTTGAAGACTACACAAGCCTTAGCTAACTTTTGAGATGAAATATCTACCTTTTGGGTCCCCGTGCAGTCGATGACAAATTCCCCATCAAATAACTCACCAATGGGGAATTAGCTCAAGTGGTCGAGTGCTTGCTTAGCATGCGAGAGGCAGTGGGATCGATGCCCGCATTCTCCATTCAGGTGCATTTTAATCCTGCAAAACAAGTTTCTTTCTGCATCAACGTTGTCCTCAACTTTTTGAGGACAGCCAGATGAGGAAAAACATCAACATGTTGCCCAGCCCCATGGATTCCTGCCTTCCATTCAGGGCCCTTGAGTTGATGGTGATCTCCGATGGAAAACTGGAACTGTTGTCGTGTCCTCCTTAGTATAGTGGTTTGTACCCCAGCCTGTCACGCTGGAGACCAGGGTTCAATTCCCTGACGGGGGGAAGTATCGGGTGTATCTTCCTCAAGGTGAGGCTTGTTGCCATGAACAACACAGAACACCTCAGCAAGGTTAGAACAGACATTGCCCGAACAGGTACTTGAACCCTGGACCCTCAGATTAAAAGTCTAATGCTCTGCCGACTGAGCTATCCAGGCCCTGTAGGCGAGCCTTACAAATCCTGAACATAGCTCTCGTCAACGCCATGTCAGGGAGGAAGGGACAGGCAGCAGAGTGGCGCAGCGGAAGCGTGCTGGGCCCATAACCCAGAGGTCGATGGATCGAAACCATCCTCTGCTATGTGTTTTTGAACCCCCACGTTCTCCTGACCTTTACTGCTTGCGCTGTCTTTTGCCCCCTACTTGCGTTGTCTCAGGGGTCGTTGGAACCCACAAGATCATCTGCCTTGTCCCTTAACCCACATTCTATGAATAACGTATTGAAGCTGAATCTGGCACCAGGGCTCTGGAGAAAGGACAGGTTTGTCCAGTCGTTCGGTTGTTTCAATGAGACAGGCTTGCGCACCAGGTCCAGCGTCGCAATCGTCTCAGCCTGGACCAGTCACCCCTTTTCAAGCAGACAGCAAATTGCAAACCTCATGGGTTTACCAAAAGCCCTGATGAAGCATTTGAAAACCTCACCACATATTGTCTAAATCAAACAGGAAAGGACATTTAAAGAAGGTCTTTGGCCCGTGTGGGTATCAGACCCACGACCTTGGTGTTATTAGCACCACGCTCTGACCAACTGAGCTAACCTGCCACACCTACTCTGCTACCGGGCCAGAGCTGCTTTGTTGACAGGCCAGAGCTGCCGAGCCAACCTCTCCAGACGCAGATGGTGCCCTTTGAACACCTGTCAAACGACCCTTTCATTTGGAAACGGATGCTATTTTGGTTATGAAAAAAAACAACTGCCCTGTGTGAGGCTCGAAATCACAACCTTCAGATTATGAGACTGACGCGCTGCCTACTGCGCCAACAAGGCTTGGAGGCTGGCAAGGCCCCTCCCCCCAGACAGTTTTAATGAAACGCGTGAGCCTGACAAGATGACAACAAAAAGACAAACCTTCTTGTTACCTGTGGGATAGGAGAGTGTGAGCAAATGCCCTCTTCTCTCAAGTATTGTGGGTTTAACTCCAAGCTCAGTCAGCGAGCAGTGAGGCGAAAGGATGTTGGTTCGAGTCCGTGTTTGTTTCTGATGTGGGCCCTGCCCTGTTCGAAAAGGACCTGTCCCGACCATCAGAGTTGAAGACGCTGGAAAATCTCTTCCTCGTGCTTCTCAGAGAGGCGCCGTGGCTTAGTTGGTCAAAGCACCTGTTTAGTAAACAGGAAATCCTGACTTCAAATCTCAGCAATGCCTTTATTTTGGCAAGGTCTCCTAGGAGTTACTCAGCCTGGGCACTTTAGCCCTGCAACTAGGTGCTCATGTTTTGACAGCAACTGACAATTCCTCCCTGGTGGTCTAGTGGCTAGATTTCGGCGCTTTCACCGCCGCGGCCCGGGTTCGATTCCTGGTCAGGGAAAACTCTCTATGGTAGAGCTTTTCAACCCCTCAAGCTGTTGTCGGTGTTTAAATTGCTCTTTCTGATTCCATGTCATTGTGACCTATTGCGTTGCTTGGAAGGAACCAGGAACTCCGAACGCTCAGGTAAAAGGCCACTGAACACCTCAGCCAACACAGAACACCTCAGCAAGCGCCGCAACAAGGTTTGAACAAACATCGCCCGAACAGGGACTTGAACCCTGGACCCTCAGATTAAAAGTCTGATGCTCTGCCGACTGAGCTATCCAGGCCCTGTAGGGGGACCGCCGATACGGAAAGATGCCGTCCTTACAAATCCTGAACATAGCTCTCGTCAACGCCATGTCAGGGAGGAAGGAAAAGAGTGGCAGCCATGGTTGGTTACGTTTGATCGGGTTGGCTCAATGAGGTTGAAGGCGGTGGGCGTCCGAGGCTCTTTTGAAGACGCTGAAGTCAAAGCGTGGTTGCGCCTCAGCGATCACGAGACTGAGGGACAATCTCAATTCTGACGTTGTGCTATCTGTGTCTGAAACGCATGAGCCTCAAGCCCTGCTGGCCAAGTGGATGGGGCGCTGGCCTCATACTGCTGAGATTGTGGGTTTGAGACAGGGCAACAGCAGCAGAGTGGCGCAGCGGGAGCGTGCTGGGCCCATAACCCAGAGGTCGATGGATCGAAACCATCCTCTGCTATGGGACTTTTGACCTTTACGGTCTCTTGGGCTTTAAGTCTTGGCCAGACTACGAAGTGGTAAGGTCAGCAAGCGGAATTAACAAATCTCGCCACAAAGACCCTCCCACTGCCTCGTTTAGAGAAACAAGTCTGTAGACCCCTTTCAAAATAGGGTCTCCCTGCTTTATCTGCTATCCTTCATTTGGACTTCATTCCAAAATTCATTTGGAAGTTTAAACCGCAAAAAAAGAGGAAAAAAGTAAAACTCCTTCGAGCTGGATTTGAACCAGCAACCTAAGGATTTCCAATGCAGTCATAAACTACAGTCTTCCAACTTGATGCTGCATTATCAGTTAAAAGCTACTCTTAAAGGGGGGGTAGAACGGCTAGAATCTGTTCTTTCACATCCACGCCATCGGTTCGGTTCCCATTTAGAGAATGGAGAATTGAACCAGCAACATAAGCATTTCCAATCCAGTCATAAACTACAGCCCTCCGCTCTACCAACTGAGCTAGTTATTGGTAATTTGGCATTGTAGGCTTGCAACGCTCCAGTCCACCGTCAATCCTGTGAGGAATTCATGTGTTTTACAGCATGTCCATGATCATTGTGTGCGTGCTGCAAGGCACACACTATGTTACTACTAGCGTTTATTATTGTGTGCGTGCTGCAAGGCGCACACTATGTTATTACTAGTGTTTATTATTATTGTGTGCGTGCTGCAAGGCGCACACTATGTTATTACTAGCGTTTATTGTGTGCGTGCTGCAAGGCGCACACTATGTTATTACTAGCGTTTATTGTGTGCGTGCTGCAAGGCGCACACTATGTTATTACTAGCGTTTTTGTGTGCGTGCTGCAAGGCGCACACTATGTTATTACTAGCGTTTATTATTGTGTGCGTGCTGCAAGGCGCACACTATGTTATTACTAGCGTTTTTGTGTGCGTGCTGCAAGGCGCACACTATGTTATTACTAGCGTTTATTATTGTGTGCGTGCTGCAAGGCGCACACTATGTTATTACTAGCGTTTATTATTGTGTGCGTGCTGCAAGGCGCACACTATGTTATTACTAGCGTTTATTGTGTGCGTGCTGCAAGGCGCACACTATGTTATTACTAGCGTTTATTATTATTATTATTATTCTTACACCGTTTTTTGGCTCAAAACATCTACCAGAGTTTTTGACGCATATACACAAAAGTTATATCAAAACGTGCGGCTCGGCCCCGACATGTGTGCTATGATTTTTCTAAGACTTTTGGCGAACAATTGTGCCCAAAAATTGCCAAAAACCACACCAGAAAAATTAATGGGTGTTAATGGAGAGAATGTTTGAAAACTAGAGTGGGTGATGTCATCGCTAGAGTGGAGAGGAGACAGAAGAATTCGTGAAAAAAATTAAACATATTCGACTACCATGGCCTCAAATGCAACACTACAGACACAATTTATACATAGAAACGTAGGAAAATGTGTCCTCTAGCTCACACTTGCTTTACTTTATCTGTCAGATTTATTGTTTTAGCTTGACATGCGAAAATTCGGCCGCAGCACCCATGAAGAGCCTCATAGACTCCCATGTTAAAAGTGCCAGGAAAATTTCAGGAGGAATACAAAACTAACACTTTTTAGAATTGCTCCCAAGAGCACATTTCTTCACTTGTCAACACAAAATGCCTATGTAGACGTTCAGGAAGGGCTCAGCCGGCTTCACGTTAACCTGGTTTTATGATTGGAAACACGGTTTGGCCAGAAATCCTTCCTGTTCGAGGGGTGCGGTAAGCCTTTTCTCTCTGTCTGTTCAACTGACATGACAGTTGCTGTCAGCTGCAACTCATTAGTTCGTTACTTAGCAACGTGCTTGAAAGAGGAGAGACGGTGGCCACGAATGACGGTGGCTATTTTATGAACAGTAATTCATTTCACATTTAATAACTTTAATTGGAGGATATTTACTGGAGGAATCAAATTGGCTCTTTTTGTTTCGGGTGTATTTATAAACTGTACTCCAGCTCAACTCTTCCTCTCTGGCTCTAAGTCTCTAAGGTAAGCAAACATCTTTTTCAACTCTTTCGCTAGCATGCTATCTACAATGTAGGTTTTTGACTTCTTTAACATTTGGGCTCATAGGTATTCATGTGCTTATCAGTCAGGATTTACAACTGATATTCCAACTAGCTGTAAAGATATGCTGTTTGCTAACATTAGCGACCAATGCTAAAATTAGCGCTTAAGCTAATTGCTAGTGCATCAGCATATGTTTCTAGCATGCTAAGATGTGGGTTTTGGACTTCTTTAACATTTGGGCTTATATGTATTCATGTGCTTATCAGTCAGGACGGTGGTGGAGGGTTATGGGGGGGGGGTATTTGTGTGCATTTTGACCGTTTAGGGTCGTTTTCGGAGGGGGGGGGGCGATCGGCGTTCGCGGGGGGCGGGGGGCGGGGGGGCTCGTGCGGGGGGGTTTGAGGGCAGGGTTCATGTGCTGGGGTCCATAGGATTCTAACGAGATATTGGGGAGGTGTGTGGGAGGTCGGGTTCATGAGCTATGAGCCTATTTGTGGGAGAGGTTTGAGAATCGCGATTGATTTACATGCACCTTCAAGCGGAGATTGTGACGTTGCGGGGGGCTCGGGGGGGGCGATTTCGGAAGGGTTTGGGGTATTGGGGAGGTGTGTGGGTGGTTGGGATTGGAAGTTCCATAGAGAAACAGTGGGGATTAAATACAGGTCTTTTAGGAATTGCTATTTAAATTGTTGGGGGGGCTTGCTGTAAAACATTCATAATCGTCTGGATACTGGTTGACCTTGCAAACTATTGGCTAGTGTTGTATGGGGAGTCCTGTAGTCCTGTAGTTTATAGATGATTAAACCTGTGTGTCTGCTACTAAGTGATTCATTGCACTGAATGGTTTGATTGACAGTTCATCATTAAGTCATTAATGTACAGACTGCCTGTGTGTATGCACATATATGTATCTATCTATAGATAGATATATATATGTGTATGTGTGTGTATGTGCGTGTGTGTATATGCGTGTGTGTTTTTCTCAATTAATGTTGGATAAAAAGCACTGTTTTTGTTAGTGTGATATCAGAACTGTGTGAGCACTAGGTCACACAGTTCTGAAATCACACTAACAAAACAGTATATATATATATATATGTGTGTGTGTGTGTGTGTGTGTGTATGTGCGTGTGTGTGTGTGTGTGTGCGTGTGTGTATGTGTATGTGCATGTGTGTTTTTCCTCAATTAATGTTGGATAAAAAGCACTGTTTTTGTTAGTGTGATATCAGAACTGTGTGACCTAGTGCTTTTTGTGAATTTTGATGCTAGCTTATTGCTGAATCCTGATTTGTTACATGTTTGATTGCATGTGGATTGATTTGACATTTAACACAGCTGTATAACTTTATAATGTTATCTGATATTTATAATGCGGTATCATTTTGATAAAAGGTGTATTTCTAATACCAAAGTCATAGCCATTGATGGCCTAATTCTGGCATTGGATGTATTTGGGTCTTTTTAAACTAAGTTGGTTTGATTGACAGTTCATCATTAAGTCATTAATGTACAGACTGCCTGTGTGTATGCACATATAGTTATCTATCTATAGATATATATATATATATATGTGTATGTGTGTGTGTGTGTGTGTGTGTATGTGCGTGTGTGTATGTGCGTGTGTGTTTTTCTCAATTAATGTTGGATAAAAAGCACTGTTTTTGTTAGTGTGATATCAGAACTGTGTGAGCACTAGGTCACACAGTTCTGAAATCACACTAACAAAAACAGTATATATATATATATATATGTGTGTGTGTGTGTGTGTGTGTATGTGCGTGTGTGTGTATGTGCGTGTGTGTATGTGTATGTGCGTGTGTGTTTTTCCTCAATTAATGTTGGATAAAAAGCACTGTTTTTGTTAGTGTGATATCAGAACTGTGACCTAGTGCTTTTTGTGAATTTTGATGCTAGCTTATTGCTGAATCCTGATTTTTTACATGTTTCATTGCATGTGGATTGATTTGACATTTAACACAGCTGTATAACTTTATAATGTTATCTGATATTTATAATGCGGTATCATTTTGATAAAAGGTGTATTTCTAATACCAAAGTCATAGCCATTGATGGCCTAATTCTGGCATTGGATGTATTTGGGTCTTTTTACACTCTAAGTTTTTTAAAGCATTTATCACTATTATCAAATTAGAACCAAACTCATACTATGCTACTGAACTGTAATGTATAGTGCTACCTGACACAGAGTGACCAATGGTTTACTGCTTGCTTACTACTTAAACTTAAACTGTGGCAGTGTGCTCAAGTGGAGCTGTCTTTAATCCTGCTGAAATTAGTGTTTACGCTACTACTAGTGCATCAGCATATGAACACCTGTTGAAAGCTTGATCTGTCACATACCTAAGCAATGGTAGAAGTCATATTCTGAAAATTACTCAACAGTGTCAGTGATGTATGGGAGAGAGTCCCGGGCCAGAGTCACGCACACTCAAAATTTCTTTAGGAATTTTTTTCTAGTTATTATACTTATTCTTACGCCCTTTTTTTGGCTCAAAACACCTACCAGAGTTTTTGACGCATATACACAAAAGTTATATCAAAATGTGCGGCTCGGCCCCGACATGTGTGCTATGATTTTTCTAAGACTTTTGGCTAACAATGTTTGGCAAAAATTGCCAAAAACCACACAAAAAAAATGCATTGGTGTCAATGGAAAGAATGTTTGAGAGGTAGAGTGGAGATGTCATCGCTAGAGTGAGGAGAAGAGAGAGAAATGTGTAAAAAAAATAAAACGTATTCGACTACCATGGCCTCAAATGCACCACTACAGACACAATTTATACATAGAAACGTAGGAAAATGTGTCCTCTAGCTCACACTTGCTTTACTTTATCTGTCAGATTTATTGTTTTAGCTTGACATGCGAAAATTCGGCCGCAGCACCCATGAAGAGCCTCATAGACTCCCATGTTAAAAGTGCCAGGAAAATTTCAGGAGGAATACAAAACTAACACTTTTTAGAATTGCTCCCAAGAGCACATTTCTTCACTTGTCAACACAAAATGCCTATGTAGACGTTCAGGAAGGGCTCAGCCGGCTTCACGTTAACCTGGTTTTATGATTGGAAACAGGTTTGGCCAGAAATCCTTCCTGTTCGAGGGGTGCGGTAAGCCTTTTCTCTCTGTCTGTTCAACTGACATGACAGTTGCAACTGTCAGCTGCAACTCATTAGTTCGTTACTTAGCAACGTGCTTGAAAGAGGAGAGACGGTGGCCACGAATGACGGTGGCTATTTTATGAACAGTAATTCATTTCACATTTAATAACTTTAATTGGAGGATATTTACTGGAGGAATCAAATTGGCTCTTTTTGTTTCGGGTGTATTTATAAACTGTACTCCAGCTCAACTCTTCCTCTCTGGCTCTAAGTCTCTAAGGTAAGCAAACATCTTTTTCAACTCTTTCGCTAGCATGCTATCTACAATGTAGGTTTTTGACTTCTTTAACATTTGGGCTCATAGGTATTCATGTGCTTATCAGTCAGGATTTACAACTGATATTCCAACTAGCTGTAAAGATATGCTGTTTGCTAACATTAGCGACCAATGCTAAAATTAGCGCTTAAGCTAATTGCTAGTGCATCAGCATATGTTTCTAGCATGCTAAGATGTGGGTTTTGGACTTCTTTAACATTTGGGCTTATATGTATTCATGTGCTTATCAGTCAGGACGGTGGTGGAGGGTTATGGGGGGGGGTTATTTGTGTGCATTTTGACCGTTTAGGGTCGTTTTCGGAGGGGGGGGGGGCGATCGGCGTTCGCGGGGGGCGGGGGGGCTCGTGCGGGGGGGTTTGAGGGCAGGGTTCATGTGCTGGGGTCCATAGGATTCTAACGAGATATTGGGGAGGTGTGTGGGAGGTCGGGTTGATGAGCTATGAGCCTATTTGTGGGAGAGGTTTGAGAATCGCGATTGATTTACATGCACCTTCAAGCGGAGATTGTGACGTTGCGGGGGGCTCGGGGGGGCGATTTCGGAAGGGTTTGGGGTATTGGGGAGGTGTGTGGGTGGTTCCATAGAGAAACAGTGGGGATTAAATACAGGTCTTTTAGGAATTGCTATTTAAATTGTTGGGGGGGCTTGCTGTAAAACATTCATAATCGTCTGGATACTGGTTGACCTTGCAAACTATTGGCTAGTGTTATATGGGGAGTCCTGTAGTCCTGTAGTTTATAGATGATTAAACCTGTGTGTCTGCTACTAAGTGATTCATTGCACTGAATGGTTTGATTGACAGTTCATCATTAAGTCATTAATGTACAGACTGCCTGTGTGTATGCACATATATGTATCTAGATAGATATATATATGTGTGTGTATGTGCGTGTGTGTATGTGCGTGTGTGTTTTTCTCAATTAATGTTGGATAAAAAGCACTGTTTTTGTTAGTGTGATATCAGAACTGTGTGAGCACTAGGTCACACAGTTCTGAAATCACACTAAGAAAAACAGTATATATATATATATATATATGTGTGTGTGTGTGTGTGTGTGTATGTGCGTGTGTGTGTGTGTATGTGCGTGTGTGTATGTGCGTGTGTGTTTTTCCTCAATTAATGTTGGATAAAAAGCACTGTTTTTGTTAGTGTGATATCAGAACTGTGTGACCTAGTGCTTTTTGTGAATTTTGATGCTAGCTTATTGCTGAATCCTGATTTGTTACATGTTTGATTGCATGTGGATTGATTTGACATTTAACACAGCTGTATAACTTTATAATGTTATCTGATATTTATAATGCGGTATCATTTTGATAAAAGGTGTATTTCTAATACCAAAGTCACAGCCATTGATGGCCTAATTCTGGCATTGGATGTATTTGGGTCTTTTTACACTCTAAGTTTTTTAAAGCATTTATCACTATTATCAAATTAGAACCAAACTCATACTATGCTACTGAACTGTAATGTAAAGTGATACCTGACACAGAGTGACCAATGGTTTACTGCTTGCTTACTACTTAAACTTAAACTGTGGCAGTGTGCTCAAGTGGAGCTGTCTTTAATCCTGCTGAAATGAGTGTTTACGCTACTACTAGTGCATCAGCATATGAACACCTGTTGAAAGCTTGATCTGTCACATACCTAAGCAATGGTAGAAGTCATTCTGAAATGTACTCAACAGTGTCAATGATGTATGGGGGAGAGTCCCGGGCCAGAGTCACGCACACTCAAAATTTCTTTAGGATTTTTTTTCTAGTTGTGTGCGTGCTGCAAGGCGCACACTATGTTATTACTAGCGTTTATTGTGTGCGTGCTGCAAGGCGCACACTATGTTATTACTAGCGTTTATTGTGTGCGTGCTGCAAGGCGCACACTATGTTATTACTAGCGTTTATTGTGTGCGTGCTGCAAGGCGCACACTATGTTATTACTAGCGTTTATTATTGTGTGCGTGCTGCAAGGCGCACACTATGTTATTACTAGTGTTTATTATTATTGTGTGCGTGCTGCAAGGCGCACACTATGTTATTACTAGCGTTTATTGTGTGCGTGCTGCAAGGCGCACACTATGTTATTACTAGCGTTTATTGTGTGCGTGCTGCAAGGCGCACACTATGTTATTACTAGCGTTTTTGTGTGCGTGCTGCAAGGCGCACACTATGTTATTACTAGCGTTTATTATTGTGTGCGTGCTGCAAGGCGCACACTATGTTATTACTAGTGTTTATTATTATTGTGTGCGTGCTGCAAGGCGCACACTATGTTATTACTAGCGTTTATTGTGTGCGTGCTGCAAGGCGCACACTATGTTATTACTAGCGTTTATTGTGTGCGTGCTGCAAGGCGCACACTATGTTATTACTAGCGTTTTTGTGTGCGTGCTGCAAGGCGCACACTATGTTATTACTAGCGTTTATTATTATTATTATTATTCTTACACCGTTTTTTGGCTCAAAACATCTACCAGAGTTTTTGACGCATATACACAAAAGTTATATCAAAACGTGCGGCTCGGCCCCGACATGTGTGCTATGATTTTTCTAAGACTTTTGGCGAACAATTGTGCCCAAAAATTGCCAAAAACCACACCAGAAAAATTAATGGGTGTTAATGGAGAGAATGTTTGAAAACTACAGTGGGTGATGTCATCGCTAGAGTGGAGAGGAGACAGAAGAATTCGTGAAAAAAATAAAACATATTCGACTACCATGGCCTCAAATGCAACACTACAGACACAATTTATACATAGAAACGTAGGAAAATGTGTCCTCTAGCTCACACTTGCTTTACTTTATCTGTCAGATTTATTGTTTTAGCTTGACATGCGAAAATTCGGCCGCAGCACCCATGAAGAGCCTCATAGACTCCCATGTTAAAAGTGCCAGGAAAATTTCAGGAGGAATACAAAACTAACACTTTTTAGAATTGCTCCCAAGAGCACATTTCTTCACTTGTCAACACAAAATGCCTATGTAGACGTTCAGGAAGGGCTCAGCCGGCTTCACGTTAACCTGGTTTTATGATTGGAAACACGGTTTGGCCAGAAATCCTTCCTGTTCGAGGGGTGCGGTAAGCCTTTTCTCTCTGTCTGTTCAACTGACATGACAGTTGCAACTGTCAGCTGCAACTCATTAGTTCGTTACTTAGCAACGTGCTTGAAAGAGGAGAGACGGTGGCCACGAATGACGGTGGCTATTTTATGAACAGTAATTCATTTCACATTTAATAACTTTAATTGGAGGATATTTACTGGAGGAATCAAATTGGCTCTTTTTGTTTCGGGTGTATTTATAAACTGTACTCCAGCTCAACTCTTCCTCTCTGGCTCTAAGTCTCTAAGGTAAGCAAACATCTTTTTCAACTCTTTCGCTAGCATGCTATCTACAATGTAGGTTTTTGACTTCTTTAACATTTGGGCTCATAGGTATTCATGTGCTTATCAGTCAGGATTTACAACTGATATTCCAACTAGCTGTAAAGATATGCTGTTTGCTAACATTAGCGACCAATGCTAAAATTAGCGCTTAAGCTAATTGCTAGTGCATCAGCATATGTTTCTAGCATGCTAAGATGTGGGTTTTGGACTTCTTTAACATTTGGGCTTATATGTATTCATGTGCTTATCAGTCAGGACGGTGGTGGAGGGTTATGGGGGGGGGGTTATTTGTGTGCATTTTGACCGTTTAGGGTCGTTTTCGGAGGGGGGGGGGGCGATCGGCGTTCGCGGGGGGCGGGGGGCGGGGGGGCTCGTGCGGGGGGGTTTGAGGGCAGGGTTCATGTGCTGGGGTCCATAGGATTCTAACGAGATATTGGGGAGGTGTGTGGGAGGTCGGGTTCATGAGCTATGAGCCTATTTGTGGGAGAGGTTTGAGAATCGCGATTGATTTACATGCACCTTCAAACGGAGATTGTGACGTTGCGGGGGGCTCGGGGGGGCGATTTCGGAAGGGTTTGGGGTATTGGGGAGGTGTGTGGGTGGTTGGGATTGGAAGTTCCATAGAGAAACAGTGGGGATTAAATACAGGTCTTTTAGGAATTGCTATTTAAATTGTTGGGGGGGCTTCCTGTAAAACATTCATAATCGTCTGGATACTGGTTGACCTTGCAAACTATTGGCTAGTGTTGTATGGGGAGTCCTGTAGTCCTGTAGTTTATAGATGATTAAACCTGTGTGTCTGCTACTAAGTGATTCATTGCACTGAATGGTTTGATTGACAGTTCATCATTAAGTCATTAATGTACAGACTGCCTGTGTGTATGCACATATATGTATCTATCTATAGATATATATATATATATATGTGTATGTGTGTGTATGTGCGTGTGTGTATGTGCGTGTGTGTTTTTCTCAATTAATGTTGGATAAAAAGCACTGTTTTTGTTAGTGTGATATCAGAACTGTGTGAGCACTAGGTCACACAGTTCTGAAATCACACTAACAAAACAGTATATATATATATATATATATATATATATATGTGTGTGTGTGTGTGTGTGTGTGTGTATGTGCGTGTGTGTGTGTGTGTGTGTGTGTGCGTGTGTGTATGTGTATGTGCATGTGTGTTTTTCCTCAATTAATGTTGGATAAAAAGCACTGTTTTTGTTAGTGTGATATCAGAACTGTGTGACCTAGTGCTTTTTGTGAATTTTGATGCTAGCTTATTGCTGAATCCTGATTTGTTACATGTTTGATTGCATGTGGATTGATTTGACATTTAACACAGCTGTATAACTTTATAATGTTATCTGATATTTATAATGCGGTATCATTTTGATAAAAGGTGTATTTCTAATACCAAAGTCATAGCCATTGATGGCCTAATTCTGGCATTGGATGTATTTGGGTCTTTTTAAACTAAGTTGGTTTGATTGACAGTTCATCATTAAGTCATTAATGTACAGACTGCCTGTGTGTATGCACATATAGTTATCTATCTATAGATATATATATATATATATATGTGTATGTGTGTGTGTGTGTGTGTGTGTATGTGCGTGTGTGTATGTGCGTGTGTGTTTTTCTCAATTAATGTTGGATAAAAAGCACTGTTTTTGTTAGTGTGATATCAGAACTGTGTGAGCACTAGGTCACACAGTTCTGAAATCACACTAACAAAAACAGTATATATATATATATATATATATATGTGTGTGTGTGTGTGTGTGTGTATGTGCGTGTGTGTGTATGTGCGTGTGTGTATGTGTATGTGCGTGTGTGTTTTTCCTCAATTAATGTTGGATAAAAAGCACTGTTTTTGTTAGTGTGATATCAGAACTGTGACCTAGTGCTTTTTGTGAATTTTGATGCTAGCTTATTGCTGAATCCTGATTTTTTACATGTTTCATTGCATGTGGATTGATTTGACATTTAACACAGCTGTATAACTTTATAATGTTATCTGATATTTATAATGCGGTATCATTTTGATAAAAGGTGTATTTCTAATACCAAAGTCATAGCCATTGATGGCCTAATTCTGGCATTGGATGTATTTGGGTCTTTTTACACTCTAAGTTTTTTAAAGCATTTATCACTATTATCAAATTAGAACCAAACTCATACTATGCTACTGAACTGTAATGTATAGTGCTACCTGACACAGAGTGACCAATGGTTTAC
>CM059336.1:2285000-2300000 GCA_030340685.1 Protosalanx chinensis
AGGTCTGATACAAGCCGCCGAAGACGACAACTTCAGTGGCTCCAGTGTGCACAGGAGAGATGAATAGTCACTTGTTGCTTCTGTGCACAGGAGAGATGAAGTGACAGTGGTTTGGTGTTCAGTAGTTTCAATGCTCAGGAGGAAGAAAAATAAAGCAACTTTGTTTCGATGCACAGGAGGAAGATGAATAAAACCATCTTTCAATGGTTTCCAGGGCCTGGATAGTTCAGTCTGCAGCAGAACATCAGACCTTTAATCTGAGGGCCCAGGGTTCATGTCCCTGTTCGGGTGATGTCTCTTCGAACCTTGTTGCTGTGCTTGCTGAGGTGTTCTGCATTTGTCACAGCAACGCGCCTCACCTTGAGGACGACACAGTGATATGAGGATTGAAAAGCATTGATTGAAAAGCACTCCTAGCTTTCTCTGACCGGGAATCGAATCGGCCGCGGAGGTGAAAGCGCCAAATCCTAGCCACTAAAACATCAGGGAGACGGCGTCAGTCATTGTCAAAGCATGAGGACCTTGTTGCAGGGCTAGAGAGCCCAGGAAGAGAAACTCCTGGGAGACCAAAATATAGGCACCGCTGAGATTTGAACTCAGGATCTCCTGTTTACTAAACAGGCGCTTTGACCAACTAAGCCACGGTGCCTATATGAGGAAGACGAGGAAGAGAAGTTCCACCTTCTTCAACTCTGATGGTCGGTACAGGTTCTTTTCGCACAGGGCAGGGCCCACATCAGAAACAAACACGGACTCGAACCCCCATCCTTTCGCTTCACTGCTCGCTGACTGATTTCCACACAGGTAACAGGAAGGTTTGTTGTCATTTTGTCAGGCTCACGCGTTTCAGCCAAACTGCCTGGGGGCAGACACCGCACCGGAGCGGTACTAAAAAAGCCATGGTGACCAAGAGCTTGGAGAATGCGGGCATCGATCCCGCTACCTCTCGCATGCTAAGCAAGCGGACTACCATTTGAGCTAAACAGCCCTTTCTCATGGTTCTGCATTGGCCGGGAATCGAACCCGGGTCACTGTTCGGGAGTCTGCTATGGTTGAGCTTAAAGTTCAACATTGCACATAAGTGGGAGAGAGTTGAGTGTGATAAGTGAGATGGTTCTTGTCTTGAATGAGAAGTGAGTGACATACAGCCAAGTTATTGCAAGTAAAGAATATTGTTCCTAGTAGTTAAGAACATAATGAAGGAATATTGCACGTTGTACCTAAGAACATGTTAATTGATTGCCTAATGATTGTGTTCCCTCCCAATTATTAGATTTCTCTCAGGTGTGTTTGTCATGTGACCATGCCTGGTGCTAATTTAAGATGCACCAATAAATGTAGATTAGTGGGTTCTCACAGCAACTAGTGTCCAAGCATGTTCATTCTGTCTCTCTAGCCGGTATCTAGTCAAGCTTTGTTTAACAGAAACCAATGAAGAATATTGCACGTGTACTGTAATAGTGGCTTGGTGTCATACAGGATTATACAGTAAATCATGAAAAACACTGGCGGACTATGTTACGTTTGAATGTTCTGAATATTTATAATGCTTGTTATGTTATGACATTAATAAGTAAATGCCATTCTATATTCCATTAATGCAAATTAAATCATTGTTATACATTTCCATTTTCACTTGTCAGATATCACAACCTAAAGAGCTACTGGAGAGAGTGGAGAGTGTCCTCCAGAAGTCCTACCTGGAGATGGATCCCCATGGTGTCTCCCTCTTTAAGCTGTCCATGCTGAAGCCGTGGAGACTCCAGAGACCCAGACTGGTAGAAGAGGTGGATGGAGGAACCGTCTCCCTGGCATCGTGCCGTCAGGTGCTGCCACAGCTGCTGCTTCTCCAGGAGCTTTTCTGGGCTGGTCCTGTGTCTCTGTGGCTCAACTGCAGGGCATTTGACATGGCCCATCACCCTCTCTGATGCCATGTTCAGGTGCGTGATGAGCTCTGAGTTGAAGACTGCAGGCAGCCTCACGTCAGGCAACTTCAGATCCACCAGTCTCTGACAGTTCCACTGTGCCATAGAGCTGAGAGGAAACACAGTTGCCTGTGATCCAGCAGGCCTGATGGGCATGGAAGCCTTCCCGTTGAGAGGTGCCTCTCACAGGTATCCACACTGGCACAGCTGCTCCTTCCCCCTTGATGTGGTTAAGCTGCACTGTTCCTCTGTGTCTGTAGAGGATCCTGTCCTCCTCCTCTGGGTCACTCAGGCAGCCTCTCAGGATGTGCAGCCTGAGGGAGATAAAGGACTTTTACTGCTCACAAAAAGTATATTGCCTGTACATACTGATACAATACTGTATATTCTACAAGACCAATACTTGTACAATTGTAATTGTATAGTCTGTACATAATCATTTATCCAAGCCTCTGTGGAAGAAATTAGATTTCCTGTGTACTTATATTTATCACTACTGAACACACCTTCTATGAAGACAGTTGTAACGTCATTACCGCCTGACTGTCACTATCTATGTTTACATTCTTGTGCCCTCTAAAAGAATGCTCTCTTGCCTTCGTCCGAGAGAGAGCCATGATTGAGACCTAAGCTTTGTACTGTTTTCATTTTGTTGCCAGAGGTCTGGTCATTTCTCTCCCAATCTGCAGGTTGTTAAATACTTATTTAATCCAGAACTCAACTGAACTGTCACTCCGTTTATGAAGAGACAGACAAAACACTTTCTTCAACAATTGGCATTGGCAGGATTGCGGTGCCATAATCAAGCGCCTGGAAAGCGAGAATAGGCCATAGTTGTAGTCCACTACCACACGATATTGTAGTTCTATTGTTCACCATCATATGCTTGTGTAGATGTGTGATTCTTCAATATTGCTATGTGCTTGGTCTATAGTGCTATGTGGGTTTGTGACTATTGTAAAGTGCCTTATGATCCTTGCTACAGAAGGCTAAAATTGAGACTTGGAGCCAAGAGAGTTGGCCACATGCCGTTCTGAGTTGTTACAAATACATTTTAATTCAGTATGGGTAATCAAGGTTCCAGCACGGGAGCAATAGAGACGTTGTTACTTGAGAATAGTCCAGACCCATTTATGTTTGATTTATATGAAATTCAAGCAGTTACAAGCATTGTCCTGAGAGACAGAGGTTCTGTCCGGGACTCTTGGTTAAAACGCGATCAAACTGATAAAGTTACAAAGTTCTTTGTTTGAACATGTTAACTGGGCATTGCTTGTGCAGACTGCTAGTGCCAAAACTAAGAGTTTGGAAGAACTGAAACAGGTGGAGAGTAGCAATATTTCTGTAGAGAAATAAGAAAGACTACCAAAGATTTGCAGCCTGTTTTACAGTTGATGAATATGATGTTGTTACTATTGCTGTGGCTAAGCAGGAGAGCCATAGACAGATAAAAGTAACTGTTAAGGAAATAATCTGGTCAGGTACAGACATTACAGAAACCACCAGAGAAACTAGTGACCCCAGTTGATAGTCATCCACTGCCACAAGGACCTTATGATGCACTCAAATGCTCGTTGATAGCAGTGATACGAAAAGGAGGCATGCTAGATTGGAGTAAAGCGTATGACTGCAAACAGAAGTTTAGGAGCCTACAGATTACTTGGAAAGGCTTACTAGGATGTTTGACAAACACTGAGTTTACAGGGGATGCTTTCCCTGTAGCACTTTGTCGTGCGCTCGTTATTGGATTTCTCCCTGAACTCCAGGTAGAAGATAAGAATCAAGTTCTGCATTGGGACAGGGAGAAGAGTCTGTTTTTGCCCCTTTTGGTTCCCACCCGCATCACCATCACATCGCTGTTCGGATGACTGAGGACATACCTTCACTCTTCACATAGTTGTATGGTGAATCCTGATACTTGTGATTATGACTAGATAAAAAGTGATGCGTCCCTTAACCACCGACCCAGGTACCACCGAGATTTGAACTCTTGGTGCAATTTGGCACGTCTCCATCCTCTCGCCTAGGCGTAACGGTGAGAGCGACTCGTGTCACGTGACCTCATAGACAATTTATACGGTTGCATTGGTGGTTCAGTGTTCGAATTCTCGCCTGCCACGCCGGAGGCCTGGGTTCGATTCCCGACCAATGTATGGCTTTTGCGGTCGACATCCTTGTCTTTGAGTTGGTTTGACCGCGTGGTAAACTTTTTGAGGACATCCAGATGAGAAAAAACATTGACGTGTTGCCCAGCCCCATCTGTCACGTGGATTCCCGCCTTCCATTCAGGGCCCTTGAGTTGATGGTGATCTCCGATGGAAAACTGCATCTATTGTAGTGTCCTCGTTAGTGTAGTGGTTAGTATCCCCGCCTGTCACGCGGGAGACCAGAGTTCAATTCGCTGACGGGGAGAAGGGACTGTTTTTGCCCCTTTTGGTTCCCACCCGGTTCGCCACCACAGCGGTACTTGGGTAACTGAGAACATACCTTCACTCTTCACGTAGTTGTATGGTGAATCCTGATACTTGTGATTAAGACTTGATAAAAAGTTTTGCGTCCTCGACCACCGACTAATGTTCCACCGAGATTTGAACTCGGATCCCTGGATTCTAAGCCCAGAGGGCTGACCGTTACACCATGGAACAGCAGCTGCATAGACTGGTAGAAATCCCTGTTACAGACACTGCACATCAGTTTGGCTTTTGGCGCAATTTGGCACGTCTCCATCCTCTCGCCTAGATGAGCCAATATGAGCCTCATAGATGGCCATTATGGTTGCATTGGTGGTTCAGTGGTAGAATCCTCATCTGCCATGTGGGATGCTTGGGTTCTGTTCCTGGCCAATGCATGACTGTTGCGGTCGTCATCCTTGTTTTTGAGTTGGTTTGACCGTGTCGTAAACTTTTTGAGGACAGCCAGATGTGGAAGAACTTTGACATGTTGCCCAGCCCTACCTGCCACGTGGATTCCCGCCTTCCATTCACTGGTCAAGATGGCGCACGGCTGACCTGAGTGAGAGATAGTGGCTGTGTTGAGTCGTGAATTGTTTGGAAATATCTCGGGAAATGTAGATTTGAAGACTGGAATTCAAAACTATATTGAACGTGCAGTGATGGAATGAACTTGTGCTTGGGAGAAAGTAAACCCGAGCAGATAAAAAGAGGAAGACGAATCGCAAGTGCAAACAAACGCCGATAACAATGGCAGGTGATCAAACAAAGATCAAAGAAATTGACCTCCTAAGTCTTATGCTTAGTATTAAGGCTGAACTTGGTGCTTTCCGTGATGATTTCAATAAGCACTCCGGTGAAACGAAACAAGAAATTGCGAAGTTGACGCTGGAAATAAAAGGAATGCAAGCTGAGATAAAAAGCACGAAAGGAGAAATGTCGGCCGCGCAACAACGAATAAGTGTTCTGGAGGATAAAGAGCCAATCATGAATGAAATATTGACTCACCTGTTGGTACAACAAAGTCTCATGGCTGAGAAAATCGATTATTTTGAGAGTAAGTCGAGGCAGAACAATGTAAGAATTCAGCAGGTGAAAGAGGAGTCGGAGGAAGTGGATATGTTCGGGTCAAATTGACCTGTTTTAAAGTTTGAAGATCTAGGAAAAATAGTTACAAGTATTTTTTCAGTATGAAACTTCTTCTGCTTGCCTTCATTAGTGTAATCAACATATAATATGAAAATGGTTCATGTCACATATTTGCAATCACGCCCTGCATGTTTATATCACATAGATACTGTTCGGGTCAATTTGACTCGGCAGTCAAACTGGAGGTAAAAGGGTGTCAGAAATGTCATTATTTTATTTGCAACTGTGAGACATATTTTATCCCAATCATTCACAGACACAAACACACACACATACACACACTCACTGCACACACAGAGCACACGCACACACAAAGGTGCAGGTGTTATGATATTTGACGAGAGCCATTTATGTTCTCGCAGGAAATCTACACCCACACCCACCCACACCCACACACACACACATACACACACACACAGAGCAAACACACACACAGTGCACACACAGAGCACACACACAGGTGCAAGTGTTATGATATTTGACTAGAACTGTTATATAGCATAGAGTTAACTAAGAGTAAGATGACAGGACACGGTGGTTTCATATAACGTGCATTCCTTTACTGCATCTCTCTCACAGGACAGAATACCCAGCATTCTTATTGGTTAACAGTGGGGCACTACGGATGCCCCGAGGGAACAAACACAATAGAATAGCAATACACAACAGGAACCATTTATGTTCTCACGGGAAAACATTCAGTGCGCACTCAACAGGGAAGAGGCAAAACATATAAAAGATTATTTGCTTGGAAGTCCTACCAACATTACACTCTGTCAGGCAAACCTTTACAAAATGACGAGCAGAAGCAAAATGATGACAGTCCAGGAAGTTCTGGAAGTCAATATTGATCAATACAGTGACATGGAGGAGGTCGAAAGTGTTTTTCAGCAAGCTAACAACAGTCAGGGTGGTCTGAGGCAAACCTTCCCAGCGCTGGTTCTCAGGCTTCCTGCTCAGCATGTTCCAGGCATGATAGGGTGCTCGCAGGGATCAGCAGAAGCTAGGGAATGAGCGTACAAGTGGCACCAGGGTAGCTAACTTGGCGTTTCAGAAAACGACAGGCCAACTCCAACGAGCCACAACTCACTCAGTGGGCATAATTGGAATTTGACAAAAGCAGAATTAAGTTTCTGTCCAGTTTCGAACCAGGGACCATCCATGTGTGAGGCGAACGTAACTGCTTAATAGAGCGGGAAACCCAAACTGTTCCGAAATGGTGGCTGTTTGTAAAATAAACCATCTCGATTATGGTTTTAATGACACAAGGGCGGTGTGAGTAATACATTTGTAACCCCTTCCTGGCGCTGGAAGTATAATATGATTGAATAAGGTTACTATATAAATGTTCTAACCGACAGGATCCTGAGTACTTAGCAGTTGAATGGTGAATTTGGCTAAATCTCCCGTTACCAGACAATATTATTCACAGGCTTATGTAACAAATGAAATTATTTAGAAATAATAGCGCAGTGCCTCCACTGTGGAATTACTTAACTCACACTCTATGAGCTATAATGGTATTTCCCCAGAAAAAAAATATATAAAAGTAAATGTTCAGGACAATAAAGTAGGATGTATAACAAATCGGTATTTATTTACGAATGCTGTTTTCTTGTTGTATTCTCTAATTAGTTCTCGTTTCAATAGGCATAACTTAACTGTTCATGCAGTCTCAAAAACTCAAGTAGTACCAACGCATTAATAAAACCTTTAAAGAAAATAATAAATGCAAACAAATGTACAGGCAAGAGCCCTTTAAACCTTTTTAAATGTTCTCTAAATATACCAAGCGCTTGGGTTTGAATTAGTTGGGGCCCATAAGTTGGTGCACATATGATGAATAATTCCTTTACTTTGCGGCGACACTCTCTGTGTCGGAAACTACTCACATATCCACCAGCTCGGCCGAAATCAACGAACTGGGATGACGTCGGAACAATAACGGTCAAGAAGAAAAGCTGACAGCGTCAGCGCCGCTCCGGCGATGAAACGATGGCGGGCAAGATAAAAGAGAAGATCCTTCTCGGTAACGGGTCTTGTGGTGAAACGATGGCAGGCGAGACGAAACAGCTCAGCTTACGGTGAAAGGACCGCAGGCGAGTTAAACACGGATAGTCCTCCGGTGGGCAATGCAGGTCCGGCGGTGGAATTCCTCCTCACGAGGCAGCAAACAGCGTCCATCCAATACGGCACTTAAGTGAAGTCTTTATCTCCCGATTGAGCACTTTACTTTACTAAGTCAACACTACACATTATACACAAAGTTTATCCGTAACTGATATTTGTCCCAATACTTAGTACTGCGTCAACAAATAATCAATCTCCTCATTTAACTAAGTTCTCAGTCCTGTTCGTCCACTTGCTGAAAGTCTCTCTCTCGATTGCGCACATGTTACCGTTCTCACCTCCTCATTAAACTTGTACTCTCCAATAAGATGAGCTATGATTCGCTAAGAACTCTTCATACAGGAATCTTATTGGCTTATAGGTACTCAGCTTAAAACACATGGAAAATAATTTACAAGTTACCAAAAAACAATGGATTAATGAAAATGCAGTTTCCATTCAGTTTACCCACTTATAAAATAAACACTTTATTTATTAAGCAGTAATTACCCATATATTAAATAAATCACCTTGTATTTATTTAACTGTATTTTAGGAGGTCCCTACACATTAAATCGTTGCGCTCCAAATTTCCATATCGCGAAATGTCTTCGCAGCGTGGCAGTGGGTCTTATCGACCGAAGGAAGCGCGAGTGTGGCCTGGTGGACAATTCAGATTTAAGCTGTCAGTGGTGACAAGGGGGTAGTTAAGCAAGTGACGAGGTTGCCGAGTGGTTAAGCGATGGACTGCTAATCCATTGTGCTCTGCATGCGTGAGTTGGAATCTCATCCTCGTCGGCAAGCTATATTCATGGAGCGCCCACCTTTTTTGAAGTTAAACTTCCGTCACTCGGTGCATCGTGCTCCTACCGAATTTCCTAGGAGATTCCGCTCCTTTACTAAATCACGGTGCCTCGTACCCTAACGAGCAGAAGAGATTATGCACCCTCTTCAACTCTGATGGTCTGCGGGCAGGACCAAGATCCGAAACAAACAAGAAAATGAACTCGTCCTTGGGTGGGCTCAAACCACCATCCTTTCGGTTAACAGCCGAACGCGCTAACCAATTGCCCCACAAAGACCCTCCCGCTACCTTTCCCATACGATCCATGTTAGAAAAAGGGTAGTGCAAGCGTGGCCTATAAGACAAGTATGAGCTGGCAGCTGGTGGCGATGACTCAAAAACTGCGTCCGGTATACAAGAACAAAGGTAAAACGTGCGTGAAAGTAAAACTAACGCGATAGGTTTCTGAACGTGGCCGGGGCTGTCGATGATGGTTTTAATGACACAAGGGCGGTGTGAGTAATACAATAAAAACGTTCAGCTCCGAATTTCCACATGGCAAAACGTTTTCGCAGCGTGGTTTGCCTGGAGTTTCAAAATGGGCTCGTCCGGGATTTGAACCCGGGACCTCTCGCACCCTAAGCGAGAATCATACCCCTAGACCAACGAGCCAACTTGACTGGTGACTTTCAGTTAAAAGCTACTCTTAGAGGGGGAGAAGAAGGGCTAGAATCGATGCTTTCACTTCCACGCCATCGGTTCGGTTCCCGTTTAGAGAAACCAGTCTGTACACCCCTTTCAAAATAGGGTCTCCCTGCTTTGTCTGTTATCCTGCATTTGGACTGTAAATAGTTTAAACCGCAAAAAAAAAGAGGAAAAAAGTAAAACTCCTTCGAGCCGGATTTGAACCAGTGACTTAAGGATTTCCAATCCAGTCATAAACTACAGTCCTCCGCTCTACCAACTGAGCTATCGAAGGGTGAGGCTGTAGCTGGTATTTTGGCGTTGTAGGCATGCAACGCTCCAGTCCTCCTTCAATTGAGATAGCAAAGAAAGCCTTTAGTCTAATATGGATTTTCCAACAACGTACCATACAGGGCTTGCCTGGCGTTTCAAAATCGGCTCATCCGGGATTTGAACCCGGGACCTCTCGCACCCTAAGCGAGAATCATACCCCTAGACCAACGAGCCAACTTGATGCTGCATCATCAGTTAAAAGCTACTCTTAGAGGGGGGGAATAAGGGCTAGAATCTGTGCTTTCACATCCACGCCATCAGTTCGGTTCCCATTTAGAGAAACAAGTCTGTACACCCCTTTCAAAATAGGGTCTCCCTGCTTTGTCTGCTATCCTGCATTTGGACTGTAAAGCCAAACTGATGCGCAGTGTCTGTAAGGGGGATTTCCACCAGTCTAGGTGGCTGGGGTTCCATGGTGTAAAGCACTCTGGGCTCTGAATCCAGCGATCCGAGTTCAAATCTCGGTGGAACCTGAGTCGGTGGTCGAGGACGCATCAGTTTTTATCTAGTCATAATCACAAGTATCAGGATTCACCATACAATTATGTGAAGAGTAAAGGCATGTCCTCAGTCATCAGAGTAGCGATGCGAAGGCTGTGATGGCGAAGCAGGAACCGAAAGGAGCAAAACAGTCCCTTCTCCCCGTCAGGGAATTGAACCCTGGTCTACCGCGTGACAGGCGGGGATACTAACCACTATACTAACGAGGACACGACGATAGATGGAGTTTTCCATCGGAGATCGCCATCAACTCAAGGGCCCTGAATGGAAGGCGGGAATCCACGTGACAGAGGGGGCTGGGCAACATGTCAATGTTTTTTCTCATCTGGATGTCCTCAAAAAGTTTACCACGCGGTCAAACCAACTCAAAGACAAGGATATCGACCGCAAAAGCATGCATTGGCCGGGAATCGAACCCGGGCCTCCCGCGTGGCAGGCGAGAATTCTACCACTGAACCACCAATGCAACCGTATAAGTTGTCTATGAGGTCACGTGACACGAGTCGCTATCACCGTTACGCCTAGGCGAGAGGATGGAGACGTGCCAAATTGCACCAAGAGCCAAACTGATGCGCAGTGTCTGTAACAGGGATTTCCACCAGTCTAGGTGGCTGTGGTTCCATGGTGTAACGGTCAGCATTCTGGGCTCTGAATCCAGCAATCCGAGTTCAAATCTCGGTGGAACCTGAGTCGGTGGTCGAGGACACATTACTTTTTATCTAGTCATAATCACAAGTATCAGGATTCACCATACAACTATGTGAAGAGTGAAGGTATGTCCTCAGTCATCCGAGTAGTAATGCGAAGGCTGTGATGGCGAAGCGGGTGGGAACCAAAAGGGGCAAAAACAGTCCCTTCTCCCCATCAGGGAATCGAACCCTTGGGCCCGTTTCAGAAAGGAGGTTCAACGAACTTTCAAGTTTAAACTTGAAATCTGAGTTGCCAAACCTAAAGGTCGGAAACTCTGGGTTTTCGGTGTCAGAACAGTTGAAAATAATGAGTTTTATCAACTCTGAGTTGGCTGACTCAAGCTGGCTTAAGCGTGTGCACCGCAACTATAAAAAGCCATTATCAATGGAACGTAGCTATAAGGATTCACCATGGAAAGAGCATAAGGGAAGCGTATTTCTCCCAAACAGAACCAGAAGTGCTTATCCAAGTTCATGGCGAATATGAAAATATTTATGACACAGTGTGTAATTTATTAATTATACATCAGTGGGTCGCAAGTTACTTAACAGACCGTTATCAATTTGTAGAGATCAACAGCATGAAATCCAAATATTGTAAGCTTGCTTGTTGGGTTCCCCAAGGATCGGTCCTTGGACCAATACTTTTTCTTATTTACATTAATGACATAATGTCTGTTTCCAATTTACCAAAATGCATCCTGTTTGCAGATGACACCACCTTAATTTACTCTGGAAATGATATAAATGACGTTCAAAAATTTTTTGAAAACGAGTTTCCAAAAATAATAAAATGGTTCAATGCCAATAAATTATCTATAAACATTAATACAACTAAATTTATGGTTTTTAGTTGTAAGTACAAAGATATAAATACAAGACTTTTCAAACAAGGAAAAGAGATAGAAAGAACACATAAGATCCATTTTTTTGGGGTTATGATTGATGAACAGTTAACATGGAAACCTCATATAGAAAAAATCAAAACTAAAGTATCCCAAACCATTGCTGTTCTACACAAGGTAAAATACTCTCAATAAAAACGCAACGTTTTTACTGTATACATCTTTGATCGTTTAACATACTGTGTTGAAGTGTGGGGAAAAGCTTGCAAAACTTGCATTTAACCAATTTTCCTTCTACAAAAAATAGCAATTTGTGTAATCAGTGGGAGTGGTTATAGAGCACACACAAATCCAATATTTATGCACCTGGAAACATTCAAATTCAATGAATTACTAGAATTTAAGGTTTAGGTATGTGACAGATCAAGCTTTCAACCGGTGTTCATATGCTGATGCACTAGTAGTAGCGTAAACACTAATTTCTGCAGGATTAAAGACATCTCCACTTGAGCACACTGCCACAGTTTAAGTTTAAGTAGAAAGCAAGCAGTAAACAACACTATGTGTCTGGTAGCACTTTACATTACAGGTCAGGACCAAGGTGAACCTTTAATAAACAGAGAATCCCCCTCTATATAAGATGCTGCATGGCCAGAAAACATCAGTCTGATCCCGGGACCACACTCACTGTTTTTTTGGACTTTGTCTTGACATCGCGGACTCCAATAAAACACTTTGCATCAAACTTGGAAGAAACTCTGTTGGTTTTTTGACTTAGAATCTGCACAAGCTTGGAAATTTAGAATCTACACCAGCTTGAAGACTTAGAAAAATTACCAACTCTTGGGGTCCAAAGGCATTAAGTTGGACTTAGTGCATTTTACTCTAAAAAAGTAGAACAAATGGACTTTTACCACTTTCAAAGGATATTATTATTAAATAATTGGGACACATTCACCTTACCAAATGTTATACAACACCACCCACACACAAACACACACACACGCACACACACACACCTACACACACACACACACACACAGAGCACACACACACACAGTGCACACACAGAGCACACACACACAGGTGCAAGTGTTATGATATTTGACTAGAACCATTTATGTTCTCACGGGAAAACATTCAGTGCACACTCAACAGGGGAGAGGCAAAATATATAAAAGATTATTTAAATGTAAGTCCTACCAACATTACACTCTGTCAGGCAAACCTTTACAAAATGACCAGCAGAAGCAAAATTATGACAGTCCAGGAGGCTCTGGAAGTCATTATTGATCATTACAGTGAAGTGGAGGAAGATGTGTGTGGTGACAGATTTTGATGTTCAATAAGTTGTGTTGATGTTTTGAAACTGCATGGACATATGGCAAGTTACATTCTGGTCAGGGGTTAACACCTCCCCCAGACAGGACGATGACTGCTTATTCTATCAATGCAAATTATGACAGAAGGTCTTGGAGACAACATTCCTTTGGAGGTGATAACCAACTGGCAAAGGTTTGCTCCTCACACCCATAGTGGATTGGAGACAAAGAACGTTCACAACTGTTGGGGTATTATATATACAGGTGCCGAGGGTAGGCTCGGGGCCTTGCTCTCTGGAGATTCCTCACTCTCCAAGAGACAATGGTCACAGAGCTCTGTTGTGTGTGTCATGTTTGTCCTGTCTGTTTCATGTTCCATGTGTTCTTATTGCAATACTCTGTTCTTGTGAAAGGTTCAATAAATTTGTATCTAATGAACTACCTAACTTTGTATCCTTACAAAACTTCCATTGAGAAAAACTGCCATTTTAATGTGTCTTAAGATGAAGACCATCTTGAGCTAATTCTGATTCTAATGATTCTGATTTTGAACCAGATGAGGGAATTGCTATCCCTTTTCTTCCAAGCAAGACATTCATGTTCAAAAATTGTGAAATACAGTGGTCTTCATCCCCAAATACACATCAGGCAAAACTGTCTGCAGAAAATATAATCAAGACAATGCCAGGGCCCACAAGAATGGCAGTGACTCGTGTGACTGACATCAAGTCAACTTTTGAGCTTGTCATGCCAGATTCAATACAGAAAATCATTCTGGAAATGACTAATCTGTAAGGGAGGCCGGTTTTTGGGGACCTAACAGTTGAAGGCTTGGGCCCATGATTGACGCAGCATCACAGGCAGGAGGATGAGGAAAGTGACCGGGAACTGGCTCATTGTCCATCAGGGAGACTGAAATCCAACTGGCGATCAGATCCAGGGTGGGTACAGCATCTCAGAACGATGTCCACTGGCACCAGGTCCAACATTGGCCGTCGACTACTGTCACAAACCTTGGCTCAAAGGGTTTGTAACATAAATAAGGAATCCACACGCAGACGGGATACGCTTTAAAGGTTTATTAAATCAGATAATTAACAAACAAAAATGCGCTAATAAGGGAGGCCTCGCCACACTTGATCGCTGTTCTTTTATAACCCATCCCAGTTGGGTACACACCTGCGCCAGATCACTCAATTAGGGGCAAAAGACAAAAGGCTTAAAGGGATACAGCACAACCTAGACCGTCACACTACGCATGAGCTAAGAGCTCAGACCCCCCCAACACCAAAGGGAGGTATGGAGGGAAGACAGAGAGAGGAGAGGAGATATTAGAGTGGCAAGAACAGTTAACAGTTACAGCAATATCAAGAAAGAGGCCCACACCGATCAAGTGTAGCAATTTAGCAGACCAAAAACTGACCGCGTGGTAAACTTTTTGAGGACATCCAGATGAAAAAAACATTGACATGTTGCCCAGCCCCATCTGTCACGTGGAGTCCCGCCTTCCATTCAGGGCCCTTGAGTTGATGGTGATCTCCGATGGAAAACTACATCTGTTGTCGTGCTCATTAGTATAGTGGTTAGTATCCCCGCCTGTCACGCGGGAGACCAGGGTTCAATTCCCTGAAGGTGAGAAGGGACTGTTTTGCCCCTTTTAGTTGCCGCTTCGCCATCATAGCCTTCGCATCGCTACTCGGAGGACTGAGGACATACCTTCACTCTTCACATAGTTGTATGGTGAATCCTGATACTTGTGATTATGACTAGATAAAAAGAGATGCGTCCTCTACCACCGACTCAGGTTCCACCGAGATTTGAACTCGGATTGCTGGATTCAAAGCCCAGAGTGCTGACCGTTACACCATGGAACCACAGCCACCTACACTGGTGGAAATCCCCGTTACAGACACTGTGCATCAGTTTGGCTCTTGGTGCAATTTGGCACGTCTCCATCCTCTCGCCTAGGCGTAACGGTGATAGCGACTCGTGTCATGTGACCTCATGGACAACTTTTACGGTTGCATTGGTGGTTCAGTGGTAGAATTCTCGCCTACCACGCGGGAGACCCGGGTTCGATTCCCGGCCAATGCATGGCTTTTGCGGTCGACATCCTTGTCTTTTAGTTGGTTTGACCGCGTGGTAAACTTTTTGAGGACATCCAGATGAGAAAAAACATTGACATGTTGCCCAGCCCCCTCTGTCACGT
>CM059336.1:2302500-2432500 GCA_030340685.1 Protosalanx chinensis
CGCCCTTGTGTCATTAAAACCATCATCGACAGCCCCGGCCATGTTCAGAAACCTATCGCGTTAGTTTTACTTTCACGCACGTTTTACCTTTGTTCTTGTATACCGGAAGCAGTTTTTGAGTCATCGCCACCAGCTGCCAGCTCGTACTTGTCTTATAGGCCACGCTTGCGCTACCCTTTTTCTAACATGGATCGTATGGGAAAGGTAGCGGGAGGGTCTTTGTGGGGCAATTGATTAGCGCGTTCGGCTGTTAACCGAAAGGATAGTGGTTCGAGCCCACCCAAGGACGAGTTCATTTTCTTGTTTGTTTCGGATCTTGGTCCTGCCCGCAGACCATCAGAGTTGAAGAGGGTGCATAATCTCTTCTGCTCGTTAGGGTACGAGGCACCGTGATTTAGTAAAGGAGCGGAATCTCCTAGGAGATTCGGTAGGAGCACGATGCGCCGAGCGACGGAAGTTTAACTTCAAAAAAGGTGGGCGCTCCATGAATATAGCTTGCCGACGAGGATGAGATTCCAACTCATGCATGCAGAGCACAATGGATTAGCAGTCCATCGCTTTAACCACTCGGCAACCTCGTCACTTGCTTAACTACCCCCTTGTCACCACTGACAGCTTACATCTGAATTGTCCACCAGGCCACACTCGCGCTTCCTTCGGTCGATAAGACCCACTGCCACGCTGCGAAGACGTTTCGCGATATGGAAATTTGGAGCGCAACGATTTAATGTATTACTCACACCGCCCTTGTGTCATTAAAACCATAATCGAGATGGTTTATTTTACAAACAGCCACCATTTCGGAACAGTTTGGGTTTCCCGCTCTATTAAGCAGTTACGTTCGCCTCACACATGGATGGTCCCTGGTTCGAAACTGGACAGAAACTTAATTCTGCTTTTGTCAAATTCCAATTATGCCCACTGAGTGAGTTGTGGCTCATTGGAGTTGGCCTGTCGTTTTCTGAAACGCCAAGTTAGCTACCCTGGTGCCACTTGTACGCTCATTCCCTAGCTTCTGCTGATCCCTGCGAGCACCCTATCATGCCTGGAACATGCTGAGCAGGAAGCCTGAGAACCAGCGCTGGGAAGGTTTGCCTCAGACCACCCTGACTGTTTTTAGCTTGCTGAAAAACACTTTTGACTACCTGAAATTCCTGCGTTGCCTTAGATTAGATTAGATGAACCTTTATTTGTCCTCCAGGGGGTGGAAATTGCAGTTCACAAGGATGGACAAAGCAGGATGGACAAGGCAGATGATATTGTGTGTTCAAACGACCCCTGTGACAACGCAAGTGTGGGGCAAAGGTCGCTAACTGCGTCTGGAGAGGGACTGCAGGCCCTGCAAGAACTAAGTACTAAGTACTAAGAAAGCCATGGTGATCAAGAACTTGGAGAATACGGGCATCGATGCTAAGCAAGCGCTCTACCATTTGAAATAATTCCCCTTGCTGACCCTACCACTTCGGAGTCTGGCCAAGACTTAAAGCCCAAGACACCGTAAAGGTCAAACGTCTCCTAGCAGAGAATGGTTTCGATCCATCGAACTCTGGGTTATGGGCCCAGAACGCTCCCGCTGCGCCACTCTGCTGCTGTTGCGCTGTCTCAAACCCACAATCGCAGCAGTATGAGGCCAGCGCCCCATCCACTTGGCCAGTAGGGCTTGAGGCCCATGCGTTTCAGCCACAGATAGCATAACGTCAGAATTGAGATTGTCCCTCAGTCTTGTGATCGCTGAGGCGCAACCACACTTTGACTTCAAAGTCTTCAAAAGAGCCTCGGACGCCCACCGCCTTCAACCTCATTGAGCCACCCCTATCAAACGTAACCATAGATGCCACTCTTTTCCTTCCTCCCTGACATGGCGTTGACGAGAGCTATGTTCAGGATTTGTAAGGACGGCATCTTTCAGTGTCGTCGGTTCCCCTACAGGGCCTGGATAGCTCAGTCGGCAGAGCATCAGGCTTTTAATCTGAGGGTCCATTGGTTCAAGTCCCTGTCCAGGCGATGTCTCACTCTGGTAGGAGTTGCGGGCCCAAAAAACTGCGTAATAATAAGTAAAGCTCGTAATAAAATACTGTGCGCCTTGCAGCATGCACACAATAAGTAAAGCTAGTAATAACATATTGTGCGCCTACAAGGCATCTCTAAAGATGGTCTTTGGCCCGTGTGGGGATCGAACCCACGACCTTGGCGTTATTAGCACCATGCTCTGACCAACTGAGCTAACCGGCCACACCTGCTGCACAAACAGGCCAGAGCTGCCGAGTCAACCTCTCCAGAAGCAGATGGTGCCCTTTGAACACCTGTCAAACAACATTTTCGTTTGGAAACGGATGCTATTTTGGTTATTAAAAAAAATCTAAAAAACACAACTGCCCTGTGTGAGACTCAAACTCACAACCTTGAGATTATGAGACTGACGCGCTGCCTACTGCGCCAACAAGGCTTGGAGGCTTGACCAAACCTTCCTGTTACCTGTGGGACAGGAGAGTGTGAGCAAATGCCCTCTTCTCTCAAGTATTGTTGGTTTAAGCTCAGTCAGCGAGCAGTGAGGCAAAACGATGTTGGTTCGAGTCCGGTTTTGTTTCTGATGTGGGCCCTGCCCTGTGTGAAAAGGACCTGTACCGACCATCAGAGTTGAAGTCGCTGGAAAATCTCTTCCTCGTAGTTCTCAGAGAGGTACCGTAGCTTAGTTGGTGAAAGTGCCTGTTTAGTAAACAGGAAATGCTCACTTCAAATCTCAGCGGTGCCTTTATTTTGGCCAAGGTCTCCCAGGAGTTACCTGGCCTAGGCACTTTAGCCCAGCAACTAGGTGCTCATGTTTTGACAGCAGCTGCCAAAGTCTCCCTGGTGGTCTAGTGGCTAGGATTTGGCACTTTCACTGCCACGGCCTGGGTTTGATTTCCGGTCAGGGAAATCTCTCTACGGAAGAGCTTTTCAACCCTGAAGCTGTTGTCAGTGTTTAATTTGCTTGTTCTGACTCCATGTCATTGTGACCTATTGCGTTGTCACTTTAACTTCACAACATGAAACAATGCTCTTTCGCGGTTCTGCATTGGCTGGGAATCGATCCCAGGGGCCCGTTTCAGAAAGCGGGTTAAGTGAAAACTCTGAGTAAGTTAACTCTGAAATTAGGGAAACTGGGTTTTCGGTTTCAGAAAGGGGGGCAAGTTAAAACCGAGAAAACAGGCTAAATTAAGCCAGTTTCTGAAAGAGAGGTAATTTATATTCTGAGTCAGTTACCATAGTAATTGACTCTATGAACCTAACCTGGTCGGGTGCAGGTTTTCTTCGGTAAACTTAGAGTTTATTTCAGTCTCCGGCCCTTTTTGAAGACGAGGCAACGTTTAAACACCTCATTCATTGAGCACGTTTGTTGCGAAGAGAGCAGCAAAGCGGATTAAATGTTCTTTTAGTGACAATCCTATAAATGAAGAGGCTGTCTTAATTAGTGTGTTACATTTAAATTGGGAGAGATTTTTGAGGCCCAGAGTGAATGTTTTGTCACTTCCATCTCCATTTATCTGAGCGGTACCGAGTCAATAAGATACATCCACAATCTCATCCATTCTTACGAGAAAATACTAGTAAGGCTACTGTTTGCAGAGCGGTCAGGAAAGTGTGCCTTGGACACGATTTTTTTTTTTTCTTTAGAGCGCCGCGGAGGCCTCAATCACCATATCAAACATTTGCTCCCCACCGTTAATGAACACCTTCAGCCTCGCTGGATACATAAAGTGGGACCTTATTTTACGTTCACGCAACTCCTTTCGTATCCCAGAATACTGGCTCCTCTTCTTCATTACCACTGTTGAATAATCTTGGTCTAAATAAATCCTCCCTCCATCATGTTTGATCATGGCACTCTTTTTGCCCCAGGCCGCTTGTAGAACTCTCTGTCGTGTCTGCCAGGTTAAGAACCGGACAACTATTGAACGAGGCGCTTCTCCATCCTCTGGTTTCTTTTGGGAGGTTCTGTATGCAGCAACTATGACAAATTTTCATTTGTCCAGCTTCACAGATGTCAGCTCCTTTAAGAGTCTCATGCTCTACTGACTGAGCTAGCCGGGCTTGCTGAAGACGTTCTGAATCCCCTGACGTATTCAGACTTTCTTAACTGGAAAAGCAAAAGGCCTTCGTGCAACATACATGTGCTCATTCTTAAAATGATGTCTACAAAGGTGCTGCTGGGATATGAACCCAGGATCTCTTGTTTACAAGACAGGTGCTTTCAACCAGCTAAGCAACAGCACCCATGATTCAACATTTTTTATCAATATTTAAGATGCTTTGGCCAATATGTTGCCACGCCCAACGTGGGGCTCGAACCCACGACCCTGAGATTAAGAGTCTCATGCTCTACCGACTGAGCTAGCCGGGCTTGCGGAACTCAATAAAAGGCCTTCTGAATCACCTGACATATTCAGACTTTCTAAATTGAAAAGCAAAAAGGGTCTTTATGCAACATACATGTGCTCATTCTCACAAATAAGTCTGCAAAGGTGTAGCTGGGATTTGAACCCAGGACCTCCTGTTTACAAGAAAGGTGCTTTTCACCAGCTAAGCCACAGCACCCACGATTCAACGTTGTTTATCAATCTTCAGGATGTTTTGGAAAGTGCAGGAAAGGCCATCAAGTTGCCACGCCCAACGTGGGGCTCGAACCCACGACCCTGAGATTAAGAGTCTCATGCTCTACCGACTGAGCTAGCCGGGCTTGCTGAAGTCAATGAAAGGCGTTCTGAATCACCTGACGTATTCAGACTTTCTGAATTGAAAAGCAAAAAGGGCCTTTATGCAACATACATGTGCTCATTCTTAAAATGAAGTCTGCAAAGGTGCTGCTGGGATTTAAACCCAGGATCTCCTGTTTACAAGAAAGGTGCTTTCAACCAGCTAAGCCACAGCACCCTTATTCAACGTTGTTTATCAATCTTTAAGATGCTTTGGAAAGTGCAGAAAATGCCAGTATGTGGCCCCCCCAAAAATCATAACAAGCAGTGTAAATATTTCTTGCCTTTAACAGGTAATGGTTCAATTAGGATAATTCCCTCGTTTTTCATAAATAAAATGCATGTTCCACCTATTTTTTTATGTTTCACCACTTGAATGCCACCAGCCTTTCATCCACTGTGATATTAGGGCCTGGGTTATATAATAGTGGAAGTTGCTCTACCCACTTGTCCCACACAGTCCTAATAGCTGCCAGTTTGTCTCTCTCCCGTCTACCCGCCCTTGTCTCTTGATTATCAAATCGGATCACGGAAAATCTGCTTCCCACAGACTGGCTGTCGATTCATCCTTCGACTTAAAGAGCCCAGCAACGATGAGGAGCCCCAAATATGCATCTAAATGGGTTTTGTCTAGCTCCTTCCAATTCTCGACAAAAAACGGCCTCCCTTCCAGATTAGTCATTTCCAGAATTATTTTCTGTATTTAATCTGGCATGACCAGCTGAAAAGTTGACTTGATGTCAGTCACACGAGTCACTGCCATCCTAGTGGGCCCTGGCATTGTCTTGATTATATTTTCTGCAGACAGTTTTGCCTGATGTGTATTTGGGGATGAAGACCACTGTATTTCACAATTTTTGGACATGAATGTCTTGCTTGGAAGAAAAGGGATAGCAATTCCCTCATCTGGTTCAAAATCTGAATCATTAGAATCAGAATTAGCTCAAGATGGTCTTCATCTTAAGACACATCCTCCTCCACTTCACTGTATTGATCAATATTGACTTCCAGAACTTCCTGGACTGTCATCATTTTGCTTCTGCTCGTCATTTTGTAAAGGTTTGCCTGACAGAGTGTAATGTTGGTAGGACTTCCAAGCAAATAATCTTTTATATGTTTTGCCTCTTCCCTGTTGAGTGCGCACTGAATGTTTTCCCGTGAGAACATAAATGGTTCTTGTTGTGTATTGCTATTCTATTGTGTTTGTTCCCTCGGGGCATCCGTAGTGCCCCACTGTTAACCAATAAGAATGCTGGGTATTCTGTCCTGTGAGAGAGATGCAGTAAAGGAATGCACGTTATATGAAACCACCGTGTCCTGTCATCTTACTCTTAGTTAACTCTATGCTATATAACAAAACTGGCGACGAGGATGAGATGTTTTCACGTTCGTGTTTTTTTGGGGGGATGAATCAGAGTTGATTATTTATTTTCTAGCAGTGGAAAGATGCGAAGACGGTTCGTCGGCGAGTGAGGTGAAGTTCGCCGAGTGAGTCGAGTAAAGTCGATTGTTGGAGTGAGTAACAAGTGTGATGATGGAGGCACTGGTTGGAAGTATGGGACCGTTCGATGAGTCGGTGGAACAGTGGAGTTCTTACACGGAACGTTTTGAGTACCTTGTGTTAGCTAATGGTATCAAAACAGAGGTGATTGTGCCAACCTTTTTGACTGTCATCGGAGGGAAAACGTTCAATCTCCTGCGCAGCCTAGTAACACCTGAAAGACCTGGTGATAGAAGTTATGATGACATAGTGGCTACGCTAAAGGCACATTATTCTCCCAAACCACTGATCATTGCTGAGAGATTCAGATTCCACAAGAGAAACCAAGAGGAGGGTGAGTCAATCTCACAGTTTGTGGCTGTACTGAAACAGTTATCAGAACACTGTGAATTTGGACATTCTCTAAATGACACTATACGGGATAGGTTAGTGTGTGGCATGCGCAGTGGGACGATTCAGAAACGCCTTTTGACAGAGAGTAACTTAACATTGCAAAAAGCCATAGAAGTGAGTACTTCGATGGAAATGGCAAACAGAGATGCACAGCAGCTAAGTACATCAACCCAAGTGCATAAAGTGTCTACAGATTTCAGGTACAAAACGATAGGGGTGAAACCATGCTATTGCTGTGGAAATCCAGGGCACCAGGCAGAGGAGTGTTGGTGCAAGGACTTAGACTGCAGGAGTTGTGGCAAAAAGGGTCACATTGAGCGTGCTTGTAAAAGCAGGAAGAGACAGTCAACCAAAAATACTGAAAGAAGGAAAAGTGACGTCAGGACGTACAAAAAGAAAGTTAACAAACTGGACTATACAGAGGAAGACCAAAGTGACACCCCATCGGAGGGGGAAGAGTCTCTGCATGTTTTGTCTTTTACAGATGAAGAGCATGGATACTGGGTGACACCGCTACTGGAGGGGAAGGCAGTACGGATGCAAGTGGACACAGGAGCAGCTGTATCCTTGGTGTCTGAGGGTGTGTACAGGGAGAAACTGAGTCACCTCACACCTCAGCCGACGAAGATCACGCTGAAAACATACACAGGTGAGCCTGTACCAGTGAGAGGAATCGTGACTGTAACTGTGAAGTTCAACGAGCAGAAGGTAAAGCTACCACTCTACATTGTGAAGGGCAGTCACCCAGCGTTGTTAGGACGCACATGGCTGGAAAAGATCAAATTAAACTGGCAGGAGATCCATATGATGGCGAAAGTTGAGAACATAACCCTACAAGGTATATTGAGGAGACATGCTGAAGTGTTCAAGGGAGAACTTGGTAGTATGAAGGACATTACAGTTAAATTGACTGTGAAGCCAAACAGCAAGCCCAAATGCTTCAAAGCCAGGCCTGTCCCATACACCATAAAACCAAAAGTTGAAGCTGAACTGGACAAACTAGTCAAGAGTGAAGTGCTAGAACCAGTAAGTGTTAGTGAATGGGCTACCTCAGTTGTTCCAGTCATGAAGAAAGACAGATCCATCAGACTTTGTGGCGATTTCAAGGTCACTGTGAACCCGGTCTTGACAGCTGAACAATATCCATTGCCCCTCATTGGCGATCTGTTTGCTGGTCTAGCTGGAGGACAGAAATTCAGTAAGATAGACTTATGTCAGGCTTATCTTCAGATGCACGTCGACGAAGACTCACAAGAACTGTTGACCATAGTGACTCACAAAGGACTGTTCAGGTACAAGAGGCTTCCCTTTGGGATCACCTCAGCCCCGGCTTTGTTCCAGAGAGCTATGGACCAGATACTGAGTGGGCTCACCGGTGTCCAGTGTTACCTCGATGACCTTCTCATCACAGGCAAAGACGAACAGGAGCACCTGAGAAACCTTGACGCCGCACTACAGAGACTGGAGGAGTACGGACTGCGGGTCCGGACGGACAAATGTGAGTTTTTCCAGTCTTCAGTTGAGTACCTGGGCCACATTATTGACGGTGCTGGGCTGCACAAGGCACCATCTAAGGTAAAAGCTGTTGAGGATGCTCCATCCCCACAAAATGTGAGTCAGCTGCGATCATTCTTGGGACTACTGACGTACTACGCCAAGTTTGTACCGAACCTATTCAACATACTGAAACCACTGTATGGACTTTTGAACAAGACCGTACAGTGGACGTGGTCAGGCAGGTGTGAGGAAGCTTTTAAGGAAGCTAAAAGAGCCTTGGTCCATTCGGACGCCCTTACCCACTTCAACCCTGACTTGCCATTACAGTTAGCGTGTGACGCATCACCTTATGGTGTTGGTGCTGTGATCTCACACATAATGCCGTCTGGTGAAGAAAGGGCAATTGCTTTCGCATCACGGACTTTGAGCAAAGCCGAGAGCAATTATGCACAGATAGAGCGTGAAGCACTTTCGATAATCTTCGGAGTAAAGAAATTCCATCAGTTTCTGTTCGGAAACCGATTCACGCTGCTGACAGATCATAGGCCACTCACCTCCATCTTTGGTCCCCACACTGGAATTCCATCGCTCGCAGCCAGCCGCATGCAGCGATGGGCATTACTGTTGTCTGCTCATCAGTATGACATAAAGTACAGAAGAGCTGGACAGCACGGGAATGCAGACGGCCTCTCGAGGCTTCCCTTACATGTCACGCACAAGAAGCACTCCCAGGCTACCATCTTCTACTTCAAGGAAGTGAGCAACGCCCCAGTTACCTCAGCCCATGTGAAGGCGTTCACCCGCACTGATCCGGTGATGTCTGAGGTCATGGACATTGTCACTCATGGGAGAAGAGGTGAGCTGTCAGACAGCTTAAAGCATTACTTGGTGAGGAGGAACGAGCTCACAGTTCAGGCTGGATGCTTGTTATGGGGTTTTCGAGTCATCATTCCGCCGCCACTGAGGAAGCAGGTACTTGAGGAACTCCATTCAGGACACTGTGGCATGGTGCGGATGAAAGAGATGGCGCGCAGCTACTTTTGGTGGCCAGGTTTAGATGCAGCTATCGAAGACAAGGGCAAGTCATGTTCTGCATGTCAAATGACGAGAAACATGCCTCAGCTGGCGCCACTGCACCCATGGGACTTTCCAGAAGAGCCTTGGCAGAGAGTCCACATAGACTTTGCAGGTCTACTGGAGGATCGTATGTTCTTGGTCGTAGTTGATGCGCACAGCAAATGGCCAGAGGTCGCCATAATGAAGAGCACTTCATCAGAGAGAACCATCGAAGAGCTACGGTCCATCTTCAGTCGTTTTGGATTGCCCACGCAACTCGTTAGTGATAACGGGCCTCAACTGGTGTCTGAAGAGTTCCAGTCATTCATGGAGGCAAACGGAATCCAACACATCAAGTCAGCTCCCTATCATCCCGCTACTAACGGTCTAGCGGAAAGATTTCTGCAGACACTGAAGCAAGCTCTAAAATCATCACAAGGAAACGGATTGCTCAACAAGCGCCTAAACGCCTTCCTGTTGACCTACAGAAACACCCCCCATGCTGCAACCAAAGTGGCCCCCGCGTCAGCCATGATGAAACGACAGTTGCGCACACGACTCGACCTTCTGAGACCACTGAAGACTAAGCAGGTCGTACAGACACAACAAAGAGCACAGATGGAGAGACAGCGAACGGCAAAAGACAGAAGCTTCAGAGCTGGAGAGAGAGTTCTTGCTCGGAACTACTGTAAAGGTCCAAAGTGGGTCCAAGCAACAGTCGTCGCCCAAACAGGCCCCGTGTCCTACAGAGTTCTGACACCAGAGAACATCATCTGGAGGAGACACGTGGATCAACTGTTGCTAGGAGCCAACCTCAGTGAGGACTCAGGGCAGATGGCAAACCCGGAACAGCCATTGGAGCCATTCCAGAGTTTTGAGCCATCGTCACTGCAGCAACCGGAGAGCATCGAAGGGGTTCCCTACTCACCTGAACCAGTGGGTGTGCCTACTCAGGGTACTGATGCACCCCCGTCTGGGCAGACACCATCACCACTCAGGCTCAGAGACAGTGGAACTGTAGACTTGTCAGTAGGTCGTCGTTACCCCACAAGAGAACGACGACCCCCTGACAGGTTGAACCTGTAGTCTAGAGGCTAACCTCCAACATTGGGGCAGAATACACCCCAGGGTTATGTCTGGGAATTGAGGCAGTCTACCCTCTTTCCCTAGTTCAGGAAAAGTTATTGTGTTAATTTATTACATGTTATTTCATACCATTGTTTAAGTAAAAGAGGGCTGTTGGATTAAGATAAATTCTTCAAGGTTTAATCCTGTTACAAAGAATAATCAATACAGTGAATATTGCTTTTACTTGTGGAGATTTAAAAGTAAAGGGGGAGGAATGTTGTGTATTGCTATTCTATTGTGTTTGTTCCCTCGGGGCATCCGTAGTGCCCCACTGTTAACCAATAAGAATGCTGGGTATTCTGTCCTGTGAGAGAGATGCAGTAAAGGAATGCACGTTATATGAAACCACCGTGTCCTGTCATCTTACTCTTAGTTAACTCTATGCTATATAACAGTTAGGTTGGGTATAAGTAAAGAGGAACCACCCCGTGGGACTCCGACGAGACCATGGTATAGGTGAGGACCCCTGAAAGGCACTCGCGCTTGAAACCACACTCACTCCGGCCCAGAGGAGAGAGAGAGAGGGGGGGAGAGAGAGGGAGAGGAGTATATATGTGGAGATCCTTGGAGGGCCCATTCCTGTAGGGCGGCATATATCCCGTCCCACAAGGAGGGGGGACGGGGGGGGGGGTCTTATGTTAGAGTAATACGGGTGAGGGGAGTGGGGCACAGTGATCCCTGTTTCCACATGGTGGTCCACCGTCCAGAGGTAAGTGTTACATAATTTAGGCGTTCCGGGACGCCCCGCCCTAACTTAGTCGTATGGACCAGGACCTGATCACAAGTGTTCTATTGTAAGAGAGATGCAGGAAGAAGAAGTGAGCCACCTCGATTCATCTACATCCAGAGCATCCGTTGTTGTATCCCGAGGTAAGTAATTTTCCAGTCAACTTGGATGGTTTGGTTTTAAACCCGGCACGTACAAGTCAGTGTTTATCAAATCATTTATCTGGTTGTTTGCGCGATATTGACATCATGGGGCGTCCATAAGGCCCATCATCAGTGATGGTGACTATAGTACATTTCATATCTGGTTCAACAGAGCCATCTAGTGGTCGGTTGAAGTATCCATAAAAGACCCATGTTTTTATAATACCTTATTGTAAATCGTTATTATGTATATCTTTGTCCTACATTGTACTGGTTATATCCATTCTCTATTTTTGACTGCCTTGTACTAGTAGTATTGTATTCCTAATGCATGGTTTATCGCGTTCAGTGTTCAATTTGGTAATCCGTGATTTGTAAGATGTATAAGATGTAGGAGTGTTCGAAATTATTGTAATGTATATTGCGCTTGCTTTACTGTACGGAATAAACTACTGTCCAAAACAGATTCCCATTGTGGTTCTGTGTTGTTTGGATATGTTGAATGGGTTGACGTCCTGTTTTAGAAAAGCCTACCATGTGACTGGTGTTTACATTGTGATGGGGGAGTATATAACTCATTGGGGTTTTTGAAATCACGTACAGAATGATATATTATCACCAACGGGACACATCTGACAAGTAGGTATATTTCGCGTTTATTTGAATTTGTATTGTCGGTTAGGGTTAGGGATGATAACCACGATCAGTCATCGACTGATCCCTAACCCTAACTCACATTTGTGGTGGCCTTGGTGATCTTTATCACCGTGGCTAGAATGCTATGCAAGAGGGAGAAGAAGCCATCCAAACTAGAGAGAGAGACCAGGGGCCTCATGTACAAAGGTTGCGTACGCACAAAAATGTGGCGTACGTCCTTTCCCACGCTCACGTTCAGATGTATCAAACGTGAAATGACCGTGGAAATGTGCGGTGCCCCACGCCAGCTTCATAGCTGTCGTACGCACGTTTCTACAGCTATTGTTCCTTTGGCGTCACTTAGAGGTGATGCTGGGAAACTGTTAATAATGTGAAAACAGTCAAGTGATGTGCCTATCAGAGACACCGTTGTGAACAATGTACACACCCAGGCGTTTGTATTCATATAGGTAAAAATAAAAGCATGCGCAATGTGATGAAGAAAATTGTATTAACAATGGCAGCGTTCGCGTTGTTTGAGGACCTTGCAAATGGTGCAATCCGACGTGAGCAAGGATTTACTTGCAAACAATAACTGGCTCATAAGCCGATTTCGGTTACCAAGGCCAGTGTTACTGGAGTACGCAATTAGTAGCGATAGCCGGTTTCCCTAAGGTCATCGGAGATATTGACTGCACACACATTGCTATAAAAGCGCCATCACAGGATGAATTTGTTTATGTTAACAGAAAACATTTTAATTCCATTAATGTTCAAATCATATGTGATGCGCAAATGCAGTTAATTAAAATAGTGGCAAGGTGGCCTGGCTCAACGCATGACTCATTCATTCTGACAAACAGCATGGTTGGGAACAGGCTGGAGGCTGGCGCGGTGCGCAATGGGTGCGTAAATAGTTTATTCGTTTAATTGTCTATGTTAACCAGCGAAATGCACATTTGGGCAGGTGCGCATTCAAATGTTTATTTTATTTTATTGAAATTAGAGCTGCAAAGCTTTCTTTCAAGCCCCTGGTTGACTCTTTTCTTCCCTCTACTCATTTTGATTGATCTGATCGGACCAAGAGGGAAATTAGATAAACCTTTATTTGTCCTCCAGGGGGTGGAAATTGCAGGTCCAGGGCCTATTTACATTGATTTGAATATTTAAATAGAGGCGTGGACAGGGAGGAGTTCGGCATCTCTGCATGTGCGCTCAATTCCACGTTGATTGTGATGTACAAAAGAAACGTGCTTGGATCCATGCCTGCGCACACTTTGATACATCTGAATTTATTTGTGCGTAGGACAGTTTCTGGGTTTTGGCGTAAGCCAAGTTTCAGTAGGAAATCCACGCAAGTCTTTGTACATGAGGCCCCAGGGATCTCATTTATAAAGGAGTGCGTAGAATTCTTATTAAAAGTGTGCGTACGCCCAAAAGCGTAAATTGGCGTACGCACACAAAAATTCAGATTTATAAAACCGTGCGTACGCACACCTGTAGGCAATGTTCGCTTTATAAATCACAGCTTAACCACAAGTGTGCGTACGTAAAGTATCATTGCACTCCGCCCTGAACACGCCCATTTTTTACCATAAATGGTCAATGCAAAGGACCTCATGAATGCTAATCAAGTATCATTCTCATGCATGAACCTGGCAGGTGATTATTTTTCACGGTGAATCAAGGCAAACAAAAAACAACACTAGTGCGACAGCGCCAAGTGGCAGAACCGGAGAAGAAGCGGTAACAACTGCAGTAGTAAATTCCATGTTTATGTATCTTGCATGCCGATTAAAAACGAATTCTGATTCTGAAGTGTAATGAGTGTAGTGATTGCGCGAGATCTTAACAACTGTATTTCCAGTTTTTGACATATGATGATATATGCACAGTATTAAAGAAATATATTTAGTTATCTTTTGTGTTCTGTAGTTACATGCATTTCATCCTCCTACAATGCGGTAAAAGGACAATCTGATTCTACAGATTCACACAGGTAAAGCTGCGAGTGGCATCCCCGAGAAGAACCAAGGAAAATGTGTGGTCCTCGATATGACAGCTGGACTGCAGGGTCACAATATCACTTGTGACAATTTTTTTACCAGCTATGACCTTGGAAAAAGAACTTCTCAGGAGGAAACTTACCATGGTGGGCACAGTAAAGAAAAATAAACCTGAGTTACCTGCTGAAATCCTGCAGGTGAAGGACAGGGCTCTACTTTCCTCGAAGTTTGCTTTTATAGACACCACCACTGTTGTTTCATATTTTCCAAAAATAAAACGGAATGTGATACTTATGTCGACTCTTCACAAAGATGCAGCTGTGTCATCAGGAAGTGACAAAAAGCCCACAATCATCCTCGACTATAACAAAAACAAAGGAGGAGTGGACAACCTGGACAAGCTGACTGCCACCTACACTTGCCAGCGACTGACCAGGAGATGGCCAATGGCTGTGTTTTACAACATCCTTGATGTGTCTGCATGTAACGCATTTGTGTTGTGGACCCACATCCACCAAGGGTGCAACTCAACCAAAAAAGGCAAGCGGAGAATGTTTCTTGAGGAGCTGGGAAATTCACATGTCAGAATCAGAATCAGAATGGGGGTTTATTCGCTATGCAAGATAAACAAACATAGAATTCACTTTGGCAGGAATGAGCAAACATAGAACATAAATGTGGCCTACTAATAAAATGAAAATAAATACAATGTAAAGATACACTGCAGATATGATACATATAGACAAGGAATACAAATGTTACAAATAATACAAATGATGCGAGTAGTGCAAATGATACAGGTAACATGGAATACAAATGTTACAAATAATACAAATGATGCGAGTAGTGCAAATGATGCAGGTAACATGGAATTGCAAATGACATGGGTACAGAGTGGAATGGGTATATATATATGGTACGTTGGGGGGGGGGGTATATACACAGTGGTGCAAAAATCACAGTGGTAAGTTTTTTAAGTTTAAAGTGTTTTGTGCTAAAGTGGCAGAGTGCAATAGGATTCTGGAGGGGGGGGGGGGTGTGTCTCAAACTGAGTCCTTGGCCCTGTTGAAGAGGGCAATAGCAGAGGGGTAGAAGCTATTCTTGTGGCGAGAGGTTTTAGTCCTGATGGACCGCAGCCTCCTGCCAGAAGGGAGCAGCTGAAGCATTGAATGTCCAGGGTGGGAGGAGTCGGCCGCAATCTTCCTCACCCATTTTAGAGACCTTGCCGTGTGCAGGTCCTCAAGGGATGGCAGGTTCCAGCCTATCACCTTCTCAGCGGCACGTATGATACGCTGCAGTCTGCTCTTGTCCTTGGCAGTGGCAGCAGCGTACCAGACGGTGATGGAGAAGGTGAGGATGGACTCGATGATGGCAGTGTAGAATTGCACCATCATTGTCTTTGGCAGGCTGAATTTCTTCAGTTGCCGCAGGAAGTACATCCTCTGCTGGGCTTTCTTTATGAGTGAGCTGATGTTCAGCTCCCACTTAAGGTCCTGGGAGAGGGTGGTGCCCAGGAAACGAAGGGACTCCACAGTGTTGACCTGGGAGTCGCGCAGTGTGATGGGGGGGAGTGAGGCTGGGTCCTAAAGTCCACAACCATTTCCACTGTCTTAAGAACGTTGAGCTCCAGGTCGTTCTGGCTACACCAAGTCACCAGGTTGTCCACTTCCCATCTGAAGTCAGACTCGTCCCCATCAGAAATGAGCCCGATCAGGGTGATATCGTCTGCAAACTTCAGGAGCTTGACAGATGGGTGACTGGAGGTGCAGCTGTTTGTGTACAGGGAGAAGAGCAGGGGGGAAAGGACGCAGCCTTGAGGGGATCCGGTGCTGATGGATCGGGAGTCAGAGACTTGCGTTCCCATCTTAACGCGCTGCTTCCTGTCGGACAGGAAGTCTGGCTACTTTTGAACGCCTGTCAAACGACCCCTTTCATTTGGAAAAGGATGCTATATTGGTTATTAAAACATAAACACTGACCTGTGTGAGGTTCAAACACACGACCTTCAGATTATGAGACTGGGTGACAACACTCAAACGTGGGCCAGTGGAGCAATGGACAACGCGTCTGACTACGGATCAGAAGATTCTAGGTTCGTCTACTGGCTGGCTTGAGTGCCTTTTTTGCGACTTGGGTGTTTGGAAAATATGTCAAGTAGATGAGCATAGTGTGCCACCCTCAAAGAATACGCATTATGACGTAATCTACCATTTAACTCTCCTCTACTTTATATACTATGTTGCTTTCGCATACTCTTAGATCCTTACCTTCATTTTTGATAGGATCCCCTCTATCGTGTACTTTGTATTTTTGTATATTTGAAACTGTTACTCTGAGGGCTGTAGTGTTCCCTGCTGCTGTTGCAAACTGCAATGACCACCCTGCGGAACAAATGAAGGATTATCTTATTTTATCTAGTACACACACATTCACAACCCTGCCCCGTGTGAGGCTCAAACACGCACTGCATCCTGCGCCATCGATTCAGCTGCATTGCTCCACCCCTTTTACCACCCAGTGGAGTGGCGCAATGACATCCTCCAGCCCCAGTGGCCTAATGGATAAGTCACTGGCCTCCTAAACCCGAGGTTGTGGGTTCAAATCCAATCTGGGGTGACAGGCAGCAGAGTGGCGCAGCGGAAGCATGCATTCCCATAACCGAAACCATCCTCTGCTATGAGTTTATGAACCCCTATGCTCTCCTGGCCTTTACTGCTTGTGCTGTGAACCCACGACCTTGGCAATATTAGTACCACACTCTGACCAACTGAGCTAACCGGCCACACCTGCTCTGCTACCGGGCCAGAGCTGCTTTGTTGAGAGGCCAGAGCTGCCGAGCCAACCTCTCCAGACGCAGATGGTTATCTTTGAACACCTGTCAAACAACCCTTTCATTTGGAAACGGATGCTATTATGGTTATTAAAAAATCTAAAACGGACAACTGCCCTGTGTGAGGCTCGAACTCACGACCTTCAGATTATGAGACTGACGCTAACTACTGCGCCAACAAGGCTTGAAAGCTACCAAGGCCCCTCCCCCCAGGCTGTTTGGCTGAAACACGTGAGCCTGACAAAATGACAACAACAAAAAGACAAACCTTCCTGTTACCTGTGGGATAGGAGAGTGTGAGCAAATACCCTTTTCTCTCAAGTATTGTGGGTTTAACTCCAAGGTCAGTCAGCAAGCAGTGAAGCGAAAGGATGGTGGTTCGAGTCCGTGTTGGTTTCTGATGTGTGTCCTGCCTTGTGCTAAAAGCACCTGTACCGACCATCAGAGTTAAAGAATGTGTAACATCTCTTCCTTGTGTTTCTCACGCAGGCACTGTGGCTTAGTTGGTCAAAGTGCCTGTTTAGTAAACAGGAGATCCTGAGTTCAAATCTTAGCGGTGCCTTTATTTTGGTCTCCCAGGAGTTTCTCTTCCTGGGCACTTTAGCTCTGCAACTATAGGTCTTCATGTTTTGACAGGAACTGCCGCTGTCTCCCTGGTGGTCTAGTGGCTAGGGTTTGGCGCTTTCACCGCCACGGCTTGGTTTCGATACCCGGTCAGGGAAAGCTCTCTATAGGAGTGCTTTTCAACCCTCAGATAAGAGGTCTCTGTGTCGTTCTCAAGGTGAGGCGTGTTGCCGTGACAAACACAGAACACCTCAGTAAGCACCGCAACAAGGTTTGAACAGATATCTGGGGGGACAGGTAGCGAAGTGGCACAGCGGCAGCATGCTGGGCCTGTAACCCAGAGGTCAATGATTTGAAACCATCCTCTGCTATGAGATTTTCAACCCCCACACTCTCCTGACCTTTACTGCTTGCGCTGTCTTTTGCCCCACACTTGCATTGTCTCGGGGGTCGTTGGAACCCACAAGATCATCTGCCTTGTCCATTAACCCACAGGGCCAGTGCTCTGGCGAAAGGACAGGTTTGTCCAGTCGTTCGGTTGTTTCAATGAGACAGGCTTGCGCACTAGGTCCAGCGTCTCAATCGTCTCAGACTGGACCAGTCACCCCTTCTCGAGCAGACAGCAATTTGCAAACTTCAAAAGCCCTGATGAAGCATTTGAAAGCCTCACCACATATTGGCTAAATCAAACAGGAAAGGACATCTAAAGAAGGTCTTTGGCCCGTGTGGGGATCGAACCCAGGACCTTGGCGTTATTAGCACTACACTCTGACCATCTGAGCTAACCGGCCACACCTGCTGTACTGACGGACCGGAGCTGCTTTGTTGACAGGCCAGAGCTGCGAGCCAACCGGCCAGAGATGTCACATTCCTAGGCAAAGTCCTAGGCTTCACCTCATGTTGGCGCGACACGGACGCCCGCATTAGGCCCGCGCTGTAAGTGTTTTTTTCGCCTCTCTGAAATCAGGGGTATGTCACGAATGCACTTCAACTGGAGTGAAGAGTCTTCCAAGACTCCCGCATCATGGGCTGAACAGACACTGCTTCCAACGCCTTGACGTGGGCCTTGACGTAGGCCTTGACGTGGGCCTCGACGTGGGCCTTGATGTGGGCCTTGACGTGGGCCTTGACGTGGGCCAGTGGTTGCAATGGATAACGTGTCTGACTACAGAACTGTCTAACTACGGATCAGAAGATTCCAGGTTCAACTCCTGGCTCGAGGGTCCGATTTGCCACTTGGCTGTTTGGGAAACAAGTGGAAATATGCCTGTCAAGTAGATGAGAGTAGCGTGCCACCCTCAAAGAATATGCGTCATGACATTGTCTACCATTTAACTCTCTTTTACTTTGTATGCTATGTTGCTATTGCATACTCTTAGATCCTTACCTGCATTTTTGATAGGATTCCCTCTATTGTGTACTTTGTAATATTTAATTTTTTTAACTCGTACTCTGAGGGCTGTAGTGTTCCCTGCTGCTGTTGCAAACTGCAATGTCCCCACTGCAAGACAAATAAAAGATTATTTTATCTAGTGCACCAACATTCACAACCCTGCCCCGTGTGAGGCTCAAACTCACAACCTGCGCGCACATGGGCTGCACTCTGCGTCTAATGGATAAGGCACTGGCCTCCTGAGCCAGGCATTGTGGGTTCAAGTCCCGTCCGGGGTGACAGACAGTGAAAATCAACGTATGTTTGTATAGACCTTTTTACAAGCAATGTCACAAAGGAACAGCTAACAGTTATAGCAATATTAAGAATGAGGTCCCCACCGATCAGTGTGGTCTAGTGCAGCCATTTAGCAGACCAAAAAAGGCCTATTGACGCAGCCTTAGACACCTAGACAGCACCAGCCCCCCTCAGTTGGAACTAAAGCTGCCACGATTAGTCGATTAGTCATGATTATGTCGACAACTAATTTAGTAGTCGACGCATCGTTTTAGAATTATTTTAAACTTTGCTTTTCTCACGAAACAGCGGCAGCGTGTCTGCCTTCTGTCTCTCACACACACCCACACACCTACGCAGTAGTGATAATCGGCGTCAGGCTCTACTTTACCATAAATGAATCTATAACAGTATCATGGCTAGCCGGCAACGAAGCTCCAAAGTATAGGAGCATTATTTTTTTAATGGCGAGAAAAGTGTGCAGTGCAACAGTTGCAAAGCTGAACTTGCATTTCATGGAAGCACAACGGCTATGCATGAGCATCTGAAAAGAAAACATCTAATTGTGGATGATTCTGAAGAGGGTTCGTCGTCTTAGTAAGTTAACCGGCTAGTTAGCTGCCAATATTAGGGTAAACAGTTAGCTTTCTTGCTACTTACTCATCGTTACGTTTCATTGTCAAAGATAGCTAAATTTTTTCTTTGCCTCTCTGCAACCTCCACCCCATCGGAGCGGATTTTCTCTGCAGCAGGAAACATCTGCTCTTAAAAGAGAGCAAGCCTTTCTCCAAGCCATGTAGAAATGCGTACTTTCCTACAAGAGTAGTGTTTGATATGTTTAATGCCAGATCCAGAGCAGACACACCTGAAAACGTGATGTATTTGTTTTTTGTTTAGGCCAGTGCCTTGTCCTTATTTTATTCAGCTGTTTGCTGCTCTGTTATAGAATTGTTTGTTGATACAAGGTTTGTTGATTAAAAGGTTAATGAGCTATCATCTTAATTGTTTTATTTTCAGTTAGAATATACCTCAAACACTTCAAGCTGAAAGCTAATGATCTGATCAGCTGGTGCGGTACGCCTTATTGCAGTCAATTTATGTATGATCCGACTAATCGGAAAGATTATCGATGACGTCAACTATCAAAATAATCGTTTGTGGCAGGCCTAGTTGGAACATAAATATGTTCCAACAGTCATTTTAAAAAGCCCTGTCCCCTGTCGTCTCCAGCTAACAACTATCCTTCTCCTCCTCATAGAACTCCATCAGGAGCTGTTGTTCTGGTCCATGTTCTGATCGTTGATTCTGTGAGCGATCGCGAGGTCTATTTAAAAATACTGTGAAAAGGAATTTATCCCGACTACCAACACCTGGCTTAACATAGCGGCGCCTTTTCATCCTGTCTTGGCAAACGTGCAACCAATTAAGCCAGGATGCGCCGACCAGACTAGATAAAGCCACGCTTGATCAGTTATCCTGGATATCTTTCCCGTCCAATGCATGGCTCTTGCAGTCGACATCCGTTGGTTTGACCGCGTGGTCAACTTTTTGAGGCCATCCAGATGAGGAAAAACATCGACATGTTGCCCAGCCCCGATGTAAAACTCCAGTTAGCGTCGTGTCCTTGTTAGTATAGTGGTTAGTATCCCCGCCTGTCACATTCTGTTAAGCCTTTCACACCTAACCTCTAAACCTTGTTCAGATGCTCTAGCAGCCTTTCACACCTAACCTCTAACCCTTGTTCAGATGCTCTAGCAGCCTTTCACACCTAACCTCTAAACCTTGCTCAGACACACAGTTTTTAGATTAGATTAGATTCAACTTTATTGTCATTACACAGGTATAAGTAAAGGGTAACGAAATACAGTTAGCATCCAACCAGAAGTGCAAAACAGTTATTACAACAGAATATGATTGTAATTGTATACTATACACATATATATACAAAGTATGTACAGTATTCAGAAAAACCGTTTTCAGAGAAAACAAATCTTATTGGATGGCAAAAATATGTAGACAGAAGCCATGGGAATGTAAGTTCCCATATTTTAACCTGCCATACCATGAAGGCGATCACATCCCAGCATGATGTACACTATATTACCAAAATATTTTGGTCTCTAGAGAGAGATTTCCCTGACCGGGAATCGAACCCGGGCCGCGGCGGTGAAAGCGCCGAATCCTAGCCACTAGACCACCAGGGACACATTGGCAGATGCTGTCAAAACATGACCACCTAGTTGCAGGGCTTCAGCTAACTCCTGGGAGACCTTGGCCAAGATTAAGGCACCGCTGAGATTGGAACTCAGGATTTCCTGTTTACTAAACAGGTGCTTTGACCAACTAAGCCACGGCGCCTCTCTGAGAACCACGAGGAAGAGATTTTCCAGCGTCTTCACATCTGATGGTCGGGACAGGTCCTTTTCGAACAGGGCAGGGCCCACATCAGAAACAAACACAGACTCGAACCACCATCCTTTCGCCTCACTGCTCGCTGACTGAGCTTGGAGTTAAACCCATAATACTTGAGAGACGAGGGCATTTGCTCACACTCTCCTATCCCACAGGTAACAGGAAGGTTTGTCTTTTTGTTGTTGTCATTTTGTCAGGCTCACGCGTTTCATTCCAACTGCTTGGGGGGAGGGACCTTGATAGCTTCCAAGCCTTGTTGACGCAGTGGGCAGCCCGTCAGTCTCATAATCTGAAGGTCATGAGTTTGAATCTCACACAGGGCAGTTGTCTGTTTTAGATTTTTTAATAACCAAAATAGCATCCGTTTCCAAATAAAATGATCGTTTGACAGGCATTCAAAGGGCACCATCTGCGTCTGGAGAGGTTGGCTCGGCAGCTCTGGCCTGTCAACAAAGCAGCTCTGGCCTGTCAGTACAACAGTTGTGGCCGGTTAGCTCAGTTGGTCAGAGCGTGGTGCTAATAACGCCAAGGTCGTGGGTTCGATCCCCACACTGGCCAAAGAACTTCTTTAGATGTCCTTTCCTGTTTGATTTAGCCAATATGTGGTGAGGCTTTCAAATGCTTCATCAGGGCTTTTGAGGTTTGCAAATTGCTGTCTGCTCGAGAAGGGGTGACTGGTCCAGTCTGAGACGATTGAGACGCTGGACCTGGTGCGCAAGCCTGTCTCATTGAAACAACCGAACGACTGGACAAACCTGTCCTTTCGCCAGAGCCCTGGTGCCAGATTCAGCTCCAATATGTTTTTCACAGAATGTGGGTTAATGGAGATGGCAGATTATCTTGTGGGTTCCAACGACCCCCGAGACAACGCAAGTGTGGGGCAAAAGACAGCGCAAGCAGTAAAGGTCAGGAGAGCGTGAGGGTTCAAAATCTCATAGCAGAGGATGGTTTCGATCCATCGACCTCTGGGTTATGGGCCCAGCACGCTTCCGCTGCGCCACTCTGCTGACTGTCATCCCAGATGGGACTTGAACCCACAATCCCTGGCTTAGGAGGCCAGTGCCTTATCCATTAGGCACCTGGGGCTGGAAGATGTCACTACTCCGCTCCACTGGGTGTTAGGAGGGGTGGAGCAATGCAGCTGAATCGATGGCGCAGGCTGCAGTGCGTGTTTGTGAGTTTGAGCCTTTTACGGGGCAGGGTTGTGAATGTTGGTGTACTAGATAAGATAATCCTTTATTTGTTCCGCAGGGTGGTCATTGCAGTTTGCAACAGCAGCAGGGAACACTACAGCCCTCAGAGTAACAGTTTAACCCTTTAAGCGCCAAAGTCGCAGAATTGCGACTAACAACATAGCTGATTAAAACAGGCTGTAGCTATAAATGTGGGGCCGAATCTTGTTTTTACTTTTCACCGGGTGATAGCGGACATGTGTTCCTGTAATATAATCTTCATTTATGGGCATGTTTTTATTAAAGGTTTTAGAGAAAAACGAGTTTGTAAAACCCCCTCCCGACCAGTGACGCAGCTCTGCTTAGACGCTGCTAATCAGTGATAGAAGGGCTGAGCGGAGCGACAGCAGAGTAGAGCGAAATAGTGTTTTTTTAGTTACTCACGATACCAAGAGGTCGGTTTACCGTCAACAATGTATTTATTCAGGTATTAGATGACTCCGATTCCTTCGAGGAATGACATGTAGTCTGTCTAGTGAAGCAAAAACTGACGTTAGTAGTGACTAGGCGTCCGCACACAAAGTCCACAATCAGCACACTGTATAGCGGGTGCTTCACCTCAGCCTGGCCTGGGTGGAAGCATTCTGCAAACGCCAAGATGGGGACATGTTCGAGGTGGCAGGGGGGCTCATAACACCGCAAATATGGGTGGAAACAACGGATGAAAACATGCCTGTTTCCACACAGATCCATGAAATAGTACAACTGCATTTTAAGTGCGGTTTTGAGCATCAGTGTAGTCAACGCGCCAATTGATTATACAAGTTGGATCAGTAAACGTATTTCTATCCCAAATTTAGTTTCATACTAAAGATATTTCACATTTAATGTTGAATGTATTCCCTTATCTCAAACTACTTTCAAGTTATAGCATTTTGAAACCTCCAAGTTGAGGTTTCCATTTTCCATTATAGCCGCCACCTTGTGACGTCATAATATGCAAATTAGACGGAAAAAAACAGTCATACTGAACAACTTTCTCATTGACAGTATACCTTTATCTCAAACCACTTTCAAATTAAAGCCTTTTGAAATCTTGATATCAAAATGTTTTATTTTCTTGAAAAAACCATTCAGATGCCTCTGATGTCAGCCAGGGGGCGGGGCTCAGAGTACCAAGGTGTCACCATGACTGGTAACTGCAGCTCTGTGATACGGTGCTCTGCTTCACCTGCTCTCCAGTTAAGACTATACTTTCAGGGATCATTTCTATAGTTCTTAATTTGTGGAATGAGTTTCTAAAGTGTCTGGTCTCACTATCCATGATGATGAGATATGGTGTTTCCTTCCGAGCGTGAAGCGAGTTGAGAGTAATTATTGACTTCAGCTACTCTCTGCTGTTGATGAATGTACTGTGATGAATTACTCTCGTAATTACTTTTAACAGAGAACTGAGATTCACTCTGATCATATTCCCTTCCTCACAGCTTCATTATGAAGCAGTGAACAGTCATCATTAGCAGATAACAAATGAAGTGAATCACTACTCTCAGCTTGCTTCCTGCTCAGAAAAGAATATAATATCTCATCATCATGGTTTATGAGACCAGATACATTAGAAACACATTTCACAAGTTAAGAACTATAGAAATGATGCCTGAAAGTATAGTCTTAACAAACATCCAGGTGAGAGGGGGAAGGCATTTAAACTGCCGTCATTCACACTGATGGTGACAAACTAAACCTAATCATTCATGTGCAGCTTGACAATACAACTATAACCCTGTGAATAACATTAACCAAATACAACGTAGTGAGCATCAAATATGTTTTTTTCTGAAATATTTACAGTACATTTACATTTATTCATTTAGACGCTTTTATCCAAAGCGACTTACAAGAGAGAGCTTTTACAAAGAGTATCAGTCATTGAGCATAGCAACGTGATAGACCCTGAACACAGTGGGTTTTTTAGATCGTGAATCATACATCATGATAACCAATAAGTGCCAAGGGAAGAACTATAAATGCATAACACAACGATTGTGAACATAAAGCAAGAGATACAACAACAACACTGGCAAGACACCATATGGGGACCAACAAATAGTTCTAAAGCACATTAGATTCTTTGAAGTGCCATACTATTTGTTAAAGACGAGGACTATTTATTAAATAGTAATATTTAATAGTATTTATTAACTAATAAATTAAATCTTCTGAGAGCGTGGGCATTCAAAATCTCATAGCAGAGGATGGTTTCGATCCATCGACCTCTGGGTTATGGGCCCAGCACGCTTCCGCTGCGCCACTCTGCTGCCTGTCACCCCAGATGGGACTTGAACCCACAATCCCTGGCTTAGGAGGCCAGTGCCTTATCCATTAGGCCACTGGGGCTGGAGGTAATCACTACTCCGCTCCACTGGGTGTTAGGAGGGGTGGAGCAATGCAGCTGAATCGATGGCGCAGGCTGCAGTGCGTGTTTGTGAGTTTGAGCCTCTCACGAGGCAGGCTTGTGAATGTTGGTGTACTAGATAAGATAAGATAATCCTTTATTTGTTCCGCAGGGTGGTCATTGCAGTTTGCAACAGCAGCAGGGAACACTACAGCCCTCAGAGTAACAGTTTAAATTATACAAAAATACAAAGTACACGATAGAGGGGATCCTATCAAAAATAAAGGTAAGGAGTATGCGAAAGCTAAGAGTATGCGAAAGCAACATAGTATATAAAGTAAAGGAGAGTTAAATGGTAGATAACGTCATAACGCCTATGCTTTGAGGATGGCACACTATGCTCATCTACTTGACAGACATAGCCACAGCCGATCACACAACCTTCCTATCATGAGGCCAACGCCTTAACCATTGAGCCATCTGACCCACCTGTAAGGAACATTAAGGGTAAAAAACACAGCGGACGCTCCTGGCTACGGTAGCCGTAATGCTGCAAGCAGTGCGGCTTTGTAGTTTACCAAAGTAGTAGTTTGTGCTAAAACATTTTTATTTAGCGCCGTGAGCGTAATATATACGGCGCTTCGGATTGTAAGGCGCACTGTCGTTTTCTGAGAAAATTAAAGGCTTTTAAGTGCGCCCTATAGTGTGAAAAATACGGTACAGTGAGAAAGACTTCAACCAGCTAAATATATTGTGTCTTCAAACCATTCATCACAATACCAGGTCCAAGTCATTAGATAATGTTGAGATGGTGCTCCCAATTAAGTACTTAGCTTTACGTGTACAGATGTGACGTTTTGTTTTGTGTGTTGAATTGTCAGCTGATTGAAGTTGTGGATGTGTCAAAATAAAAGCCTCTCGCAGCTGAATGCAGTTGCGTGCAGATGAAACAAAGTCGAACGTCTCAAGTTCCTTTTTTACTCTTCAGTTTGTCATTGTCTCTAGTTTGAGTTACATACATTCACATCAGAGAACAAACTGTCAATTTAATGTCAAGTAACATCCACTTGGTGGAGGCAGGCAGACCCACCTATTTCAGATGACAGACAACTACAGAACTCCCATAAATAATAATAACTAAAAACATCAAACAAAAAATCCCAATGAATGTGCTGTTGCAAAAGCAAAAAGTTAAGCAAAAATGCAGAGGACAGAGTCCAAGTTTAATACTACAAGTGTAGGTTTTAGAAGGATTTGGCTTAAGGGTGCCTAAGCAATGTTGGATCTATGTTGTGTTGGAGAAATTCTGATTACTACTGTGAATAATGGATTCTGTAATTGCCTCAAGGCAGCAAACTATCATCAAGGAACAGTTTAATCCATCTAATTCTTAAATCTCAGATCAAATTATCAATAGTATGATCATTTTCATAGTAAATCTGGGTTCTGGGAATTCTGAAAAATTTGTTTGACAGAAGATATATTAACAATATTTCAACCATAAAAGTAACTTTAAAATACAATTAGCAGCTAAAGAGATATGAATCATATAATTAGTTCTAAAAGCTGTCCAGTCATTCATAAACTCGTCCCTTATTTACATTTATTCATTTAGCAGACGCTTTTATCCAGAGCGACTTACAAGAGAGAGTTTTACAAAAGAGCATCGGTCACTGAGCATAGCAACGTGATAGATCCCAAACATAGTGGGTTTATAGATTAAGAAACAGACATTGTGAGAACGAATACAGTTCTGAGTACAGGACTGTGGTGGGGAACTTTGTTTCATAAAATGAGCGGAATCATCAGTGCGGCAAAGTCTAAGGAGCTGGTCATCAACTTGAGAAGGACCAAGACACCAGTGACCCCTGTTTCCATTCAGGCGGTCAGTGTGAACACTCCAGCCGTCTACAAGAAGGGCCAGAGCTGCCTCTACATTGTGATAAAATGTTATCAACCACAGTTAGGAATCATCTATTACTGAGGAACATCATGCTGACATTAAACACGAAGGGACTCAAACCCTCAATCTTCTGATTCGAAGTCAGACGCCTTATCCATTAGGCCACGCGGTCATTGGACAACAAGCCTGCCTACAAAGATCTTCACATAACTTGTTTTAAATGACCAACGTTGAAGCTCCATTTCTTGTAAGCATATTAAACAACTCTGCCCCTCAACCAACCTAAACCCTTAAGGAAGACAAGAAAGAACTCCCAGAAAATCTCACTACTGAGAAAATTTAGAAGAAACTTGGAAGGAGCAAATCAGTGAGGGATCCCCTCTTCCAGGGACGGTTGTTGAAAGAGAGGAGCAGAACACAGGCTAAACAGTCATATCTCTTGAAAGAGTGAATTGGTCATTGAAACATTAAAACTCAATGCTCAACTTGGGGTTGAGGTAGCAAAAAGTCAGTTTAGGCAGCCACAGGGATTGGGCCCATGATTGGCGCAGCATCACAGGCAGGAGGATGAGGAGAGGGACCGGGAACTCGCTCCTTGTCCATCAGGGAGAGCGACATCCAACTGCCGACCATATCCAAGGTTTGTAGACCGTTGCAGTTCGATGTCCACTGGCACCAGGTCAAGCATTGGCCGATGACCACGCATGTGTTGAGAGCTCAGTCCCCTCATACCAAAAGATTTGTTTCACAACTTTGTGAGGAGGTGCGATGCAAAGGCTGTTATGGTCGCGCATGTTAACAACGACCAAGGTACAACCATACATTATTACTCTTTTATTGTATCTTTATCTGTATTATATATTTTTGCTTTTATTACTTACCTCACTCACATGCAATACTCATGTTATATTCATATTCTATACTAAGTGCAATATTTTTACTTAACTTGCTTACTTTTTGCAATACTGTAATGTTGTAAATCTCCATTCTCCAAAACTGTCTATATGTCTATATGTCTACCTAATTTTTTTTTTATCATACTCTTTGCAAAATACTGTAATTCTGTAACTCCTCAAGTGCAATAACTGCCTGCATGTCGACTTAACTTACTTATTTTGTATACTGGACTACTTTTTTTTATATCTGACCTATCGTGCCCGCCTATTGCTATTGCCATTGTTATTGCTATTTTATGTTATTGTCATTATGTATATTACCCTGCAACTCTGTGTGCTGTACTTTACCCTGCTGCTGTTGTGAACTGCAATTTCCACCCCTTGGAAGACAAATAAAGGTTCATCTAATCTAATCTAATACGAGCACAACTCATGTTCCCTTCTGTAGTAAACGAGTTTTGGTCCTTCTTGTTTGGAGCTGTGCCCCAACAAGCAGCCAGATCCAGCAGTCTCACCCTAACTCAGGAATGTATTCCAGAAATAAAGCAGACAACGGCATGCAACGCCATTCATAAGGAAATTGTGCAACTTCAGACCAAGCAACCCAACGCACTGATAGTAACATCAGGCGACTTCAACTATGTCAGTGTCTCATCAACACTGTCCACCTTCACCCAGTATGTGAGTTGTCCAAGTAGAGAGGAGAGGACACTGAACCTGCTGTATGCCAACGCTAAGGACGCATACATCTCTTCCCCCCTCATCCCACTGTGTCGGTCAGACCACAACCTGGTCCACCTCAGACCCTGTTATGTGCCCCTGGTCAAGCGGCAGCCTGCGACCACAAAGACAGTGAGGAGATGGTCAGAGGAGGCCTATGGGACACTGCAGGAATGTTATGAGGTTACATACTGGGATGTACTCTGCGAGCCACATAGAGAGGACATTGATGGGCTCACAGGGTGCATTACTGACTACAGCTATTGAAGGGTAAGAAAGTGGCTGGTGTTTTAGCGAGTTTACAATAAGGTACCATATAGGGCTCACCTGGCTTTTCATAATGGGCTCGTCCAGGATTTGAAACCAGGAACTCTCACACCTGAAGCAAGAATCATACCCCTAGACCAACAAGCCACCTCATAGTTGACAATTAGGTAAAAAGCTACTCTTAGAGGGGGGAAGAAGGGCTAGAACTGTGTTTTCACAGCCACGCCATTAGTTCGGTTACCGTTTAGAGAAAAAAGTCTGTACACCTCTTTCGAAAATAGGGTCTCCCTGCTTTGCCTGCATTCCTGCGGTTGGACAGGAAATATTTTAAACCTCCCCAAAAAAATAAAAAAGAAGGGCTTCTCCAAGCCGGATTCAAAACAGCGATCTAAGGACTTTCCAATCCATCACAAATTACAATCCTCCTCTCTGCCAACTGAGCTGTCAAAGGTTAAGCAGGTGTTTGGTATTTTGGCGTGGTAGACAGTAAAAGAGATACGGAGACACATACTTCAAGTCTAATATGGTTTAATGAAAATAGTTGAAAAAGGTTTACAGAGCTCCGGGTCGAACATAGTGTCCCTAACTGCAACAAAGTCGAGGTTGGTTCACAAAGTCCAACAAAGTCGAGGTTGGTTCACAAAGTCCAACAAAGTCTCTCCCTGACCCAGAATATTTATTAGACACAGTTTCCTATTAGGGAGTTGTCTTTAAAGATAGCTTTCGTGCGATAAGCGGAGAACTCCAGACAGACTCCTCTCTTCTTTACTCAGCAGCTTGTTAGCCGTCTTCCTGTTTCACACAAAATAGGAGTCCAGGGGTGTCAAACATACGGGTTTAGTCCGGCCCACAAGATGATTTTGCAAAGTATAAAAATGAGCTGCAGTTTTTCAATGAAACTGCTGTTCCAAATGCGTCCACTGGATGTCACAATAGCAATTTTGTTAAGCAAGCAAACTGTTTATACCGGGGCTGAGCAAGTGACCAAGCAAGTAGCCTACAGCTTCCGGAGCTACCTTGTCGTTCTGCCTGCATTTTTGCATCTTCTACTTTGAACATTACGTGCTTTGGCACCCTTATTGCTCCAAAATGTCTGTCAAACAAAAGAAAAGTGGACGTAGAGTGTCAAAATGGTCATCCTCCTATTTATTCACGGAAGTGAATGGGAAGGCATGTTTCAGTGTTGAAAGAATATAACATTCGTCGCCACTATGAGAGTCTTCATGCCGACAAATACAACAAGTTTCAAGGACAACAGAGAAGAGAGAAGTTGAATGAATTGTTGGCAGGTCTGAAGAAACAGCATTATTTTCCTCCTTATTTATGGAACGAACGGAAGATTGATAAATTCCGTAATACCGATTTACAGGCGCATAGTTTTTACTCTCCTTATAAGCATGTCAATACATGTAACTTTTTCTGCGAATGTTACGTACGTGTACAGTACATATTACAGTAAACCGCAGCTTTATTGATGCACAGGTAGAGAAGAAGCGGACAGACTGTTTAGCCAATCAGAATGCAGAACACAATGCACGATGCAAATCCGTGAAGTAGCGAAAAAAAGTGAACCTCTGACAGCAGTTTGACAAGAAGTCTTCATCAGCACTTGGTCAGAGTAATAATAATACCACTTAAATCATTATAAAAATACTGTTGTAGATTTAAATTAAATGAGAAATGACAATATACTATATGTACATTTTTTATGCAGTATATTTAAAATGATCATGGACATGCTGTAAAACACATGAATTCCTCACAGGATTGACGGTGGACTGGAGCGTTGCAAGCCTACAACGCCAAAATACCAGTAACTGTCTTACCCTTTGATAGCTCAGTTGGTAGAGCGGAGGACTGTAGTTTATGACTGGATTGGAAATGCTTATGTTGCTGGTTCAATTCCGGCTCGAAGGAGTTTTACTTTATTCCTCTTTTTTTGCGGTTTAAACTATTTAAAGTCCAAATGCAGAATAGCAGACAAAGCAGGGAGACCCTATTTGGAAAGGGGTGTACAGACTCGTTTCTCTAAATGGGAACTGAACCGATGGCGTGGATGTGAAAGCACAGATTCTAGCCGTTCTTCCCCCCCTCTAAGAGTAGCTTTTAACTGATAATGCAGCATCAAGTTGGAGGACTGTAGTTTATGACTGGATGGAAATCCTTAGGTCGCTGGTTCAAATCCGGCTCGAAGGAGTTTTACGTTTTTCCTCTTTTTTTGCAGTTTAAAGTATTTACAGTCCAAATGCAGGATAGCAGACAAAGCAGGGAGACCCTATTTTGAAAGGGGTGTACAGACTCGTTTCTCTAAACGGGAACCGAACCGATGACGTGGATTTGAAAGCATTGATTCTAGCCCTTTCCCCCCCCCCTCTAAGAGTAGCTTTTAACTGAAAGCCACCAGGCAAGTTGGCTCGTTGGTCTAGGGGTATGATTCTCGCTTTGGGTGCGAGAGGTCCCGGGTTCAAATCCCGCACAAGCCCATTTTGAAACGCCAGGCAAGCGCTGTATGATACGTGGTTGGAAAATCCATAATAGACTCAAGGCTTTCTTTGCTATCTCAATTGGAGGAGGACTGGAACGTTGCATGCCTTCAACGCCAAATTACCAGTTACTGTCTCATCCTTCGATAGCTCAGTTGGTGGAGTGGAAGACTGTAGTTTACGATTGGATTGGAAATCCTTAGGTCGCTGGTTCAAATCCGGCTTGAAGGAGTTTTCTTGTTTCCTCTTTTTTTGCGGTTTAAACTATTTACAGTCCAAATGCAGGATAGCAGACAAAGCAGGGAGACCCTATTTTGAAAGGGGTGTACAGACTCGTTTCTCTAAACGGGAACCGAACCGATGACGTGGATTTGAAAGCATTGATTCTAGCCCTTTCCCCCCCCCTCTAAGAGTAGCTTTTAACTGAAAGCCACCAGGCAAGTTGGCTCGTTGGTCTAGGGGTATGATTCTCGCTTTAGGTGCGAGAGGTCCCGGGTTCAAATCCCGCACGAGCCCATTTTGAAACGCCAGGCAAGCGCTGTATGATACGTGGTTGGAAAATCCATAATAGACTCAAGGCTTTCTTTGCTATCTCAATTGGAGGAGGACTGGAACGTTGCATGCCTACAACGCCAAATTACCAGTTACTGTCTCATCCTTCGATAGCTCAGTTGGTGGAGCGGAAGACTGTAGTTTACGATTGGATTGGAAATCCTTAGGTCGCTGGTTCGAGCCCACCCAAGGACGAGCTAATTTTCATGTTTGTTTCGGATCTTGGTCCTGCCCGCAGACCATCAGAGTTGAAGAGGGTGGATAATCTCTTCTGCTCGTTAGGGGACGAGGCACCGTGATTTAGTAAAGGAGCGGAATCTCCTAGGAGATTCGGCAGGAGCACGATGCGCCGAGCGACGGAAGTTTAACTTCGAAAAAGGTGGGCGCTCCATGAATATACCTTGCCGACGAGGATGAGATTCCAACTCACGCATGCAGAGCACAATGGATTAGCAGTCCATCGCTTTAACCACTCGGCAACCTCGTCACTTGCTTAACTACCCCCTTGTCACCACCAACAGCTTAAATCTGAATTGTCCACCAGGCCACACTCGCGCTTCCTTCGGTCGATAAGACCCACTGCCACGCTGCAAAGACGTTTCGCGATATGGAAATTTGGAGCGCAACGATTTTATTGTATTACTCACACCGCCCGTGTCATTAAAACCATAATCGAGATGGTTTATTTTACAAACAGCCACCATTTCGGAACAGTTTGGGTTTCCCGCTCTATTAAGCAGTTACGTTCGCCTTACACATGGATGGTCCCTGGTTCGAAACTGGACAGAAACTTAATTCTGCTTTTGTCAAATTCCAATTATGCCCACTGAGTGAGTTGCGGCTCGTTGGAGTAGGCCTGTCGTTTTCTGAAACGCCAAGTTAGCTACCCTGGTGCCGCTTGTACGCTCATTCCCTAGCTTCTGCTGATCCCTACGAGCACCCTATCATGCCTGAAACATGCTGAGCAGGAAGCCTGAGAACCAGCGCTGGGAAGGTTTGCCTCAGACCACCCTGACTGTTGTTAGCTTGCTGAAAAACACTTTCGACTACCTGAAATTCCTGCGTTGCCTTAGATTAGATTAGATGAACCTTTATTTGTCCTCCAGGGGGTGGAAATTGCAGTTCACAAGGATGGACAAAGCAGGATGGACAAGGCAGATGATATTGTGTGTTCAAACGACCCCCGTGACAACGCAAGTGTGGGGCAAAGGTCGCTATCTGCGTCTGGAGAGGGACTGCAGGCCCCGCAAGAACTAAGTACTAAGTACTAAGAAAGCCATGGTGACCAAGACCTTGGAGAATACGGGCATGGAGAAAACGGGCATGGAGAATACGGCATGGAGAATACGGGCATACTTCTCGCATGCTAAGCAAGCGCTCTACCATTTGAGATAATTCCCCTTGCTGACCCTACCACTTCGGAGTCTGGCCAAGACTTAAAGCCCAAGACACCTTGAAGGTCAAAAGTCTCATAGCAGAGGATGGTTTCGATCCATCGACCTCTGGGTTATGGGCCCAGCACGCTGCCGCTGCGCCACTCTGCTGCTGTTGTGCCACTCTGCTGCGGTTGCAAATCCACAATCTCAGCAGTATGAGGCCAGCGCCCCATCCACTTGGCCAGTAGGGCTTGAGTCTCATGCGTTTCAGCTACAGATAGCACAACGTCAGAATTGAGATTGTCCCTCAGTCTCGTGATCGCTGAGGCGCAACCACGCTTTGACTTCAGAGTCTTCAAAAGAGCCTCGGACGCCCACCGCCTTCAAACTCATTGAGCCACCCCTATCAAACGTAACCATGGAAGCCACTCTTTTCCTTCCTCCCTGACATGGCGTTGACGAGAGCTATGTTCAGGATTTGTAAGGACGGCATCTTTCAGTGTCGTCGGTCCCCCTACAGGGCATGGAAAGCTCAGTCGGCAGAGAATCAGACTTTTAATCTGAGGGTCCAGGGTTCAAGTCCCTGTTCAGGCGATGTCTCACTCTGGTAGGAGTTTCGAGCCAAAAAAACTGCGTAATAATAAGTAAAGCTAGTAATAAAATATTGTGCGCCTTGCAGCATGCACACAATAAGTAAAGCTAGTAATAACATATTGTGCGCCTAAAAGGCATCTCTAAAGATGGTCTTTGGCCCGTGTGGGCATTCAACCCACGACCTTGGCGTTATTAGCACCATCCTCTGACCAACTGAGCTAACCGGCCACACCTGCTGCACTAACAGGCCAGAGCTGCCGAGCCAACCTCTCCAGACGCAGATGGTACCCTTTGAACACCTGTCAAACGACCCTTTCGTTTGGAAACGGATGCTATTTTGGTTATAAAAAAATTCTAAAAAACACAACTGCCCTGTGTGAGACTCAAACTCACAACCTTGAGATTATGAGACTGATGCGCTGCCTACTGCGCCAACAAGGCTTGGAGGCTTGACCAAAGCTTCCTGTTACCTGTGGGATAGAAGAGTGTGAGCAAATGCCCTCTTCTCTCAAGTATTGTTGGTTTAACTCCAAGCTCAGTCAGCGAGCAGTGAGGTGAAAGGATGTTGGTTCGAGTCCGGTTTTGTTTCTGATGTGGGCCCTGCCCTGTGCGAAAAGGACCTGTACTGACCATCAGAGTTGAAGTCGCTGGAAAATCTCTTCCTCGTAGTTCTCAGAGAGGTACCGTAGCTTAGTTGGTGAAAGTGCCTATTTAGTAAACAGGAAACGCTGACTTCAAATCTCAGCGGTGCCTTTATTTTGGCCAAGGTCTCCCAGGAGTTACCTGGCCTAGGCACTTTAACCCAGCAACTAGGTGCTCATGTATTGACAGCAGCTGCCAAAGTCTCCCTGGTGGTCTAGTGGCTAGGATTTGGCACTTTCACTGCCGCGGCCTGGGTTTGATTTCCGGTCAGAGAAATCTCTCTATGGAAGAGCTTTTCAACCCTGAAGCTGTTGTCGGTGTTTAATTTGCTTGTTCTGACTCCGTGTCATTGTCACTTTAACTTCACAACATGAAACAACGCTCTTTCACGGTTCTGCATTGGCTGGGAATCGATCCCAGGGGCCCGTTTCAGAAAGCGCGTTAAGTGAAAACTCTGAGTAAGTTAACTCTGAAATGAGGGATGAGGGTTTTCGGTTGAGAAAGGGGGGTAAGTTAAAACCGAGAAAACAGGCTAAATTAAGCCCGTTTCTGAAAGAGAGGTAATTTATATTCTGAACCTAACCTGGTCGGGTGCAGGTTTTCTTCGGTAAACTTAAAGTTTATTTCAGTCTCCGGCCCTTTTTGAAGACGAGGCAACGTTTAAACACCTCATTCATTGTGCACGTTTGTTGCAAAGAGAGCAGCAAAGAGGATTAAATGTTCTTTTATTGACAATCCTATAGATGAAGAGGCTGTATTAATTAGTGTGTTACATTTATATTGGGAGAGATTTTTGAGGCCCAGAGTGAATGTTTTGTCACTTCCATCTCCATTTTTATCTGAGCGGTACTGTTTTTCTTTGGAGTCAATAAGATACATCCACAATCTCATCCATTCTTACTAGAAAATACTAGTAAGGCTACTGTTTGCAGAGCGGTCAGGAAAGTGTGCCTTGCACACGACTTTGTTTTTTTTCTTTAGAGCGCCGCGGAGGCCTCAGTCACCATATCAAACACTTGCTCCCCACCGTTAATGAACACCTTCAGCCTCGCTGGATACATAAAGTGGGACCTTATTTTACGTTCACGCAACTCCTTTCGTATCACAGAATACTGGCTCCTCTTCTTCATTACCACTGTTGAATAATCTTGGTCTAAATAAATCCTCCCTCCATCATGTTTGATCAGGGCTCTCTTTTTGCCCCAGGCCGCTTGTAGAACTCTCTGTCGTGTCTGCCAGGTTAAGAACCGGACAACTATTGAACGAGGCGCTTCTCCATCCTCTGGTTTCTTTTGGGAGGTTCTGTATGCAGCAACTATGAAAAACTTTCATTTGTCCATCTTCACAGATGTCAGCTCCTTTAAGAGTCTCATGCTCTACTGACTGAGCTAGCCGGGCTTGCTGAAGACATTCTGAATCCCCTGACGTATTCAGACTTTCTTAACTGGAAAAGCAAAAGGCCTTCATGCAACATACATGTGCTCATTCTTAAAATAAGTCTACAAATGTGCTGCTGGGATTTGAACCCAGGATCTCTTGTCTACAAGACAGGTGCTTTCAACCAGCTAAGCCACAGCACCCATGATTCAACATTGTTTATCAATCTTTAAGATGTTTTGGAAAGTGCAGCAAATGCCAATATTTGGCCACGCGTAATGTGGGGCTCAAACCCACGATCCTGAGATTAAGAGTCTCATGCTCTACCGACTGAGCTAGCCGGGCTTGCTGAACTCAATGAAAGGTGTTCCGAATCACCTGACGTATTCAGACTTTCTGAATTGAAAAGCAAAAAGGGATTTTATGCAACATACATGTGCTCATTCTTACAAATAAGTCTGCAAAGGTGCAGCTGGGATTTGAACCCAGGATCTCCTGTTTACAAGAAAGGTGCTTTTCACCAGCTAAGCCACAGCACCCACGATTCAACATTGTTTATCAATCTTCAGGATGTTTTGTGCAGGAAAGGCCATAAAGTTGGGACGCCCACCGTGGGGCTCGAACCCACGACCCTGAGATTAAGAGTCTCATGCTCTACCGACTGAGCTAGCCAGGCATGCTGAAGTCAATGAAAGGCGTTCTGAATCACCTGACGTATTCAGACTTTCTTAACTGGAAAAGCAAAAGGGCCTTTATGCAACATACATGTGCTCATTCTTACAATGAAGTCTACAAAGGTGCTGCTGGGATTTGAACCCAGGATCTCCCGTTTACAAGACAGGTGCTTTCAACCAGCTAAGCCACAGCACCCATGTTTCAACATTGTTTATCAATCTTTAAGATGCTTTGGAAAGTTTACAAAACGCCAATATGCAGACATGCCCAACGTAGGGCTCGAACCCAAGACCCTGAGATTAAGAGTCTCACGCTCTACCGACTGAGATAGCCAGGCTAGCTGATATCAATAAAAGGCGTTCTGAATCACCTGACGTATTCAGACTTTCTGAATTGAAAAGCAAAAAGAGCCTTAATGCAACATACATGTGCTCATTCTTACAATGAAGTCTACAAAGATGCTGCTGGGATTTTAACCCAGGATCTCCTGTTTATAAGACAGGTGCTTTCAAAAACCCACGGGTGTGGGTGGAGATTTCCCGCAAGAACATAAATGGTTCTCGTCAAATATAACACCAGCACCTTTGTGTGTGCGTGTGCTCTGTGTGTGCAGTGAGTGTGTGTGTGTGAGTCATTGGGATGAAATATGTCTCACAGTTGCAAATAAAAAAAAAATACATTTCTGACACCCTTTCACCTCCAGTTTGACTGCCGGGTCAAATTTACCCGAACAGTCTCTATGTGATATAAACATGTAGGGGGTGATTGCAGATATGTGACATGAACCATTTTCATATTATATGTTGATTATACTTATTAGCCAAACTGATGCGCATTGTTGAGTTTAGGACAACGATGTGTGCATGAGGACCCGAAAGTTACATATTTCATCACAAACGTTCGCAAAGGCTAGTGTAGTCTTCACCTTTCATGCCAATGTGCTTCTTGTCAAAGTTCATGCAGAAATAACTAGTTTTGCAGGATGAAAATGTACCTGAATGGAGAATGCGGGCATTGATCCCGCTGCCTCTCACATGCAAAGCGAGCGCTCTACCACTTGAGCTAATCCCCCACGTCGTAGGAAAATGGCGCCTTGAAAGAGTGGTTTCTGTCTTGTACGACAGTCATACATGCTCGTTTGAGGCAAATTTTCCTGGGAAAAACATGATGGAGAATGCGGGCATCGATCACCGCTGCCTCTCTTTTTATGGAGTCATAATCACAAGTAGCAGGATTCACCATACAACTATGTGAAGAGTGAAGGTATGTCCTCAGAGTGGGTGTGAACAAAAGGGGCTAAAACAGACTTTTCTCCCCGTCAGGGAACTGCACCCTGGTCTCCTGCATGATAGGCAGGGGATACTAACCACTATACGAACGAGGACTCAACAATAGCTGCTGTTTTCCATCGGAGATCACCATCAACTCAAGGGCCCTGAATGGAAGACGGGAATCCATGTCAAAGTTCTTCCGTATCTGGCTGTCCTCAAAAAGTTTACCACGCGGTCAAACCAACTCAAAGACAAGGATGTCGACCGCAAGAGCCATGCATTGGCGGGGAATCGAACCCAAACTCATGGGCCCTGAATGGAAGGCGGGAATCCACGTGGCAGATGGGGCTGGGCAACATGTCGATGTTTTTCCTCATCTGGATGTCCTCAAAAGGTTTACCACGCAGTCAAACCAACTCAAAGACAAGGATGTCGACCGCAAGAGCCATGCATTGGCAGGGAATCGAACCCGGATCCTTTTAGGGATCATTTTTATAGTTCTTAACTTTTGAAATGTGTTTTTAAAGTGTTTGGTCTAAAAAACCACGATGATGAAATAATAAGGGATATTCCCTTCTGAGCGTGAAATGCTGGATGTGGTACGGGAACTACACCTTCGCTGAGCGCAAGGCACTGCAGCGGGTGGTGAAAACCGCCCAACGCATCACTGGGACTATTCTTCCGTCCATTGAGGACATCCAGAGGAAGCGCTGTCTACGTAGAGCTCACAGCATCCGAAGAGATTCCTCACACCCCGCCCATAAACTGTTTGCCCTCCTGCCCTCCGGCAGTCTAAAACCAGCAGACCGAGGAACAGCTTCTTCCCCAGAACTGTGACACTCTTGAACTCCACTAGACCCCCGCCCACCTATATAACCCCCGCCTCCCCATAGAACCCCCGCCTCCCTATATTTGCACATTTCTGTTTGTACATCCGGCAGGCGCCTCAGGAGTCTCCGGGTCTAGAACCAGCTGACTGAGGAACAGCTTCTTCCCCAGAACTGTGACACACCTGAACTCCACTAGACCCCCGCCCACCTATACAACCCCCACCCCCCCGTAGAACCCCTGCCACCCTATATTTGCACATTTCTGTTTGTACATTTGTACATTTTTGCACGTCCATTTTGCACATCTGCACATCTGTTACTGCACCACCTGTACATTTTGTTCATGTTGCACATCTGTTCATTGTTCATCTTGCACATCTGCTCATTGCATCATTTGCACTAACTGTACATACATGCAACCTGGTAATTTCTGTTAATTTCTGTTTAATACTGTAGTATATTGTACCACACAGTTTATGTACATACCCTGTATGTACAGTATGATTATACTGTTCATACTATGTATATTCTGAGTATACCCATATTTATTATATTCTGTTGGATTAACTGTTTTGCACTTCTGGTTGGATGCTAACTGTATTTCGTTACCCTGTACTTGTACCTGTGTAATGACAATAAAGTTGAATCTAATCTAATCTTGAATCTAAACAAGCAGAGTGTAATGATTCACTTCATCTGCTATTTTTCACAGTTCACTGCTTCATAATGAAGCTTTAAGGGAGGGAATATGATCAGAGTGGTTAAGTACATCTGTGAAAAATATAATAACTGAGAAGTATCACTCATTAAATTAATCTGTAATTTAGTGGATTCATTTTTCTTCCTGCATAATGAGGTCATGACTTTCTTGGGAGCTCTGAGTCTGATAAATTAATAAAATGGAATTAATGTGTTTTTACCTGAGTAGAAAATGAGTGGAAGAGGCATATCAAAATGGGGTCAAAATCTATCTCAGTCTACAGTAATGTTTTGTAATTCCAAGTATTTAGTTATTTATGATATTTAAGGGATTGCGTTAACATGACACTGTTATAATTGTCATATTTGACCCAATCCATATGCATTTATAGAGTGACTATTTAGTGAAAAAGAGGCGTGTCCCTGGCGAGGTTGAACCATACAGATGCCTCGGATGTCAGCCAGGGGGCGGGGCTCAGAGTACCAAGGTGTCACCATGACTGGTAACTGCAGCTCTGTGATACGGTGCTCTGCTTCACCTGCTCTCCAGTTAAGACTATACTTTCAGGGATCATTACTATAGTTCCTAACTTGTGGAATGTGTTTCTAAAGTGTCTGGTCTCACTATCCATGATGATGAGATATGATATTTCCTTCTGAGCGTGAAGCGAGTTGAGAGTAATGATTTACTTAGTTTGCTCTCTGCTGTTGATGAATGTTCATTGCTTCCTAGTGGAGCTGTGAGGAAGGGGATATGATCAGAGTGGATTTTGGTTCTCTGTTAAAAGTTATTACAACAGCATCGAACTCATTCAATTCACTTCGATCATTGAAGTGGTATTATTATTACTCTGGCCAAGTGTTATATTGATATGCTGATGAAGACTGATTGTCAAACTGCCGTCGAGGTTTCATAAAGATGTGTTTTATTGCAGGACAGTGAACCATCGCTATATCACGGTTTAGTGCAGTGAAGCCTCGCGATATCATGGTTCAGTACAGTGAATCCTTGTGATATCACGGTTCACTTCACGGATTTGCCTTGTGCATTGTGTTCTGCATTCGGATAAACAGTGTCTCCGCGTCTTCTCTACCTGTGCATCAATAAAGTTGCGGGTTACTGTAATAGGTACTGTGTCTGTACACCTACGTAACATTCGCAGAAGAAGTTAAACTTATGGACATGCTTAATTGTAGCCCAATTATGACAGCTCCAGAGGATTCATGTTCCTTCATGTTCCTCATCTAAACATGATGATGTGTAGATCTCCATCAGAAATGTATTATGGGTACTGTGGGTATTTTTTTAATAAAATGTATTGGATGCTCACTACCTTGTATTTGGTTAATGTTATTCACAGGGTTAGCGTTCTATTGTCAAGCTGCACATGAACGATTAGGTTTAGTTTGTCACCATCAGTGTGAATGACGGCAGTTTAAATGCTTTCCCCCTCTCACCTGGATGTTTGTTAAGACTATACTTTCAGGCATCATTTCTATAGTTCTTAACTTGTGTAATGTATTTGCTTTCTGCTATTGATGACAGTTCACTGCCTCTTAACGAAGCTTTGAGGAAAGGATTACGATCAGAGTGGTTATTCATGTCTGTGAATAAAATAATATCTGTTAAGTATCACTTATTAAGTAGGTCTGTAATTTAGTCAAGTAATTGTTCTTCCTGCATTATAAGGTCATGACTTTCTTCGGAGCTCTGAGTAAAAGTGTCTGATCAATTAACCCTCCTGTTGTGTTTGTTTGTTGTCACTACTTTTGTGTTCGAGAGGGGTATTGCACAAAAGTAGAATAATGAAATCCAGGATAACTGAGCAAGCGCGGCTCGACCTAGTATGGCCGTCGTATCCTGGCTTAATTGGTTGCACGTTTGCCAAGCCAGGATGAAAAGGCAAGGCTATGTCAAGCCAGGTGTAGGTAGTCAGGATAAATGCGTGTTCACGGCATTCTTAAATAGACCTCGCGATCGCTCACAGAATCACCGATCAGAACATGGACAAGAGTCGCGCAACATATTTCACGGCCGCAGAACAACAGCTCCTGATGGAGTTTTATGAGGAGGAGAAGGATATTATTTTAAAAAGGCATACTCAAGCCATAATCAAATAAAGAGAATAAGCCTGGCAGACAAAAGCGGACCGGCTTAATGCGTTAGTATGCAAAAAAATTACAATCCTCTGGAGCTGTCATAATTGGGCTACAATTAAGCATGTCCATAAATGTAACTTATTCTGCGAATGTTACGTAGGTGTACAGACACAGTACATATTACAATAAACCGCAACTTTATTGATGCACAGGTAAAGAAGAAGTGGAGAGACTGTTTATCCAATCAGAATGCAGAAACAATGCACGAGGCAAATCTGTGAAGTAGCGAAAAAAAATGAAACGATATCGCGAGGATTCACTGTACTGAACCATGATACCCCGAGGGTTCACTGTATTGAAAACGTGATATAGCGAGGGTTCACTGTACTGCAAGAAAACACATCTTTATGAAACCTCGACGGCAGTTTGACATGCAGTCTTCATCAGCATATCAATATAACACTTGGCCAGAGTAATAATAATACCACTTAAATCAATATAAAAAGACTGTTGTAGATTTAAATGAAATGACAAATGACAAATTACTGTATATGTACATTGTTTATGCTGTATAATTAAAATGATGCAATGTATTTAAAAAGATCATGGACATGCTGTAAAACACGTGATTTCCTCACAGGATTGACGGTGGAAATACAGGTGAATCACTAGGATTAATTTTAGCCTGGCTGTTAGCCTGGTCCGGAGAAGGCTAGCCGCAGAGAATGAATCACCATGGTAACTTGGCCAGGCTAAATGTTATCTGCTTTCATGCAACCGACCTGAGGCTAAATTCAGGTAGATTTTGGGTTCAAATCCCAGCAGCACCTTTGAAGACTTCATTGTCCATTTTTGCTTTTCAATTCAGAAAGTCTGAATACGTCAGGTGATTCAGAACGCCTTGCATTGACTTCAGCAAGCCCAGCTAACTCAGTCGGTAGAGCATCAGACTCTTAATCTCAGAGTTGTGGGTTCGAGCCCCATGTTGGGCGTGGCCACATATTGGCGTTTTCTAAACTTTCCAAAGCATCTTAAAGACTGATAAACAATGTTGAATCATGGGTGCTGTGGCTTAGCTGGTTGAAAGCACCTGTCTTGTAAACAGGAGATCCTGGGTTCAAATCCCAGCAGCACCTTTGTAGACTTCGTTGTAAGAATTAGCACATGTATGTTGCATAAAGGCCCTTTTGCTTTTCCAGTTAAGAAAGTCTGAATACGTCAGGTGATTCAGAACGTCTTGTTACGTCCAGCCTAGGGGAACCAGACGAACAAAACCAAAGAAAACCTTCCCCTCTTCCCCTCCGCTACCAAACAAACAAATGACCAGATATACCAGACAGACAGAATGAATGAATGAATACTTTATTCCGGACTCAAAGTTCCATATAAAAAGACAATACAAATACATGACAACACAAATTAAAATACATACAAGCAACGATTCCAATGTTTCCACAGCCCAGAGGAGTACCTTGTATCACTATGTTTAGTGTCAGTGAGTGCAATTATTACTTTGTTTTTTGACTCTAGAAGTCGACACATAAATGTATACATTAACTTTCTCAACACAGCAAGAAAGGTGGGGACATTACTAGTCACAAACAAAGAGCTAGCACTTATCCATCTAGGAAGCTTAAGGAGGATCCTAAACGCATCGTTATACGCTACCTGTAACTTTTTTAGTTTTGCTGTTCTATATTTACACCAGAGGTGAGCTGTGTAAAATGGGGTACAGTAGGCTCTGAAGAGACTGACTTTAACATCATCAGTGCACATATGAAATTTGCGTGCCAACATATTGGCCTGAGCATAAAGCTTACAGCACTGGCGCTGGACATCATCATCATCACAAAGATCATCAGTGATGATGTGCCCTAAGTACCGTACCTTCCTAATCACCTCTAGGGTACGGTCAGACAGTAAGAATGAAGGAAACGTTTGCTTCTGATCCTCCTTAGTTTTAGCAATCATAATAACGCTCTTCTTAGGATTGAACTGGCAGAATACGCAATGTTTAAGTAATTAGGGTAGTGCAGGGCTACAGGGTGAGTCTCGCCCAAAACAACAAACAAAACATGCTAACCAAAACTAACTTGCCTAATCCAAAACTAGGAAAACAAAATACAGGTTTCTAACCTGCCTCCATACCAAAAACACAAAGGCAAAAGAACAGAGATTTAAACCAAAAGAGCTACTCACCCCTACCACTACCTGGGGAGCTAGGCTTAGGCCAGCTAACGCAAAATTCAAACATAAAACATCAATACCACTTCACAGTTTTCTGCAAATGTTACGTACGTGTACAGTACATATTACAATAAACCGCAACTTTATTGACGCACGGGTAGAGAAGACACAGAGAGACTGTTTGCCAATCAGAATGCAGAACACAATGCACAAGGCAAATCCGTGAAGTAGTGAAAAAAAGTGAACCGTGATATCGCGAGGGTTCACTGTACTGAACCGTGATATAGCGAGCGTTCACTGTACTGCAATAAAACACATCTTTATGAAACCTCTGACAGCAGTTTGACAAGCAGTCTTCATCAGCATATCAATATAACACTTGGCCAGAGCAATAATAATACCACTTAAATCAATATAAAAATACATATACAAACAACGTATGTTGGAGATTTAAATGAAATGAGAATCAGAATCAGAATCAGAATCAGAATGTGGGTTTATTCGCTATGCAAGATAAACATAGAATTTACTTTGGCAGGAATGAGCAAACATAGAACATAAATGTGGCCTACTAATAAAATGAAAATGAATACAATGTAAAGATACACTGCAGATATGATACATATAGACAAGGAATACAAATGTTACAATAATACAAATGATGCGAGTAGTGCAAGTGATACAGGTAACATGGAATACAAATGTTACAAATAATACAAATGATGCGAGTAGTGCAAATGATACAGGTAACATGGAATTGCAAATGACATGGGTACAGAGTGGAATGGGTATATAAATATGGTACGTTGGGGGGGGGGGGGGGGTATATACACAGTGGTGCAAAAATCACAGTTGTAAGTTTTTTAAGTTTAAAGTGTTTTGTGCTAAAGTGGCAGAGTGCAATGGGATTCTGGAGGGGGGGTGTGTCTCAAACTGAGTCCTTGGCCCTGTTGAAGAGGGCAATAGCAGAGGGGTAGAAGCTATTCTTGTGGCGAGAGGTTTTAGTCCTGATGGACCGCAGCCTCCTGCCAGAAGGGAGCAGCTGAAGCACTGAGTGTCCACGGTGGGAGGAGTCGGCAGCAATCTTCCTCACCCGTTTTAGAGACCTTGCCGTGTGCAGGTCCTCAAGGGATGGCAGGTTGCAGCCTATCACCTTCTCAGCGGCACGTATGATACGCTGCAGTCTGCTCTTGTCCTTGGCAGTGGCAGCAGCGTACCAGACGGTGATGGAGGAGGTGAGGATGGACTCGATGATGGCAGTGTAGAATTGCACCATCATTGTCTTTGGCAGGCTGAATTTCTTCAGTTGCCGCAGGAAGTACATCCTCTGCTGGGCTTTCTTTGTGAGTGAGCTGATGTTCAGCTACCACTTGAGGTCCTGGGAGAGGGTGGTGCCCAGAAAGGGGAAGGGACTCCACACTGTTGACCTGGGAGTCGCGCAGTGTGATGGGGGGGAGTGGGGCTGGGTCCTTCCTAAAGTCCACAACCATCTCCACTGTCTTAAGAGCGTTGAGCTCCAGGTTGTTCTGGCTGCACCAAGTCACCAGGTTGTCCACTTCCCACCTGAAGTCAGACTCGTCCCCATCAGAAATGAGCCCGATCAGGGTGGTATCGTCCGCAAACTTCAGGAGCTTGACAGATGGATGACTTGAGGTGCAGCTGTTTGTGTACAGGGAGAAGAGCAGGGGGGAAAGGACGCAGCCTTGAGGGGATCCGGTGCTGATGGACCGGGAGTCAGAGACTTGCGTTCCCATCCTAACGTGCTGCTTCCTGTCAGACAGGAAGTCTGTGATGCACGAGCAGGTGGGGTCGGGCACGTTCAGCTGGGAGAGCTTGTCCTGAAGCAGAGCCGGGATGATGGTATTGAAGGCAGAGCTGAAGTCCACAAACAGGATCCTGGCGTAGGTGTTTGGAGAGTCCAGATGCTGGAGGGTGTAGTAGAGAGCCATGTTGACTGCGTCATCCACAGACCTGTTGGCTCTGTTGGCGAACTGCAAGGGGTCTAGGAGGGGGTCTGTGAAGTTTTTGAGGTGTGCCAGCACCAGGCGTTCGAAGGACTTCATTACCACAGATGTCAGGGCGACGGGTCTGTATTCATTCAGTCCTGTTGGTCTGGGCTTCTTGGGCACAGGGATGATGGTGGAGGACTTGAAGCAGGCTGGCACGTGGCACATCTCCAGGGAGGTGTTGAAGATGTCGGTGAACACAGGAGACAGCTGGTCAGCGCAGTGCTTCAGTGTGGCAGGGGAGACAGCATCCGGCCCTGCAGCTTTGCGAGGGTTCTGTCTCTTGAACACTTTGTTAACTTCCCTCTCTTGGATGGAGAGAGTCAACATTGTGTTGGTGTTGATAGGTGGGGGGTGGGGTGCTGGTTGGGGTGGAGGGGGGTGGCAGGTAGGGCTGGGCAACATGTCAAAGTTCTTCCACATCTGGCTGTCCTCAAAAAGTTTACCACGCAGTCAAACCAACTCAAAAACAAGGATGACGACCGCAACAGCTATGCATTGGCCAGGAATAGAACCCAAGCATCCCGCATAGCAGGCGAGAATTCTACCACTGAACCACCAATGCAACCCACAGGCGTCTTCCTACTGCGGGAGACCAGGGTTCAATTCCCTGACGGGGAGGAGGGACTGTTTTTAACCCTTTTGGTTTCCACCTGCTTTCCCATCACAGCACTACTCGGATGACTGAGGACATATCTTCGCTCTTCACATAGTTGTATGGCGAATCCTGATACTTGTGATTATGACTCGATAAAAAGTGTCGCACCCTCGACCACCGTCCCAGGTTCCACCGAGATTTGAATTCAGATCACTGGATTCAGAGCCCAGAGTGCTGACCATTACACCATGGAACCACAGCCAGCTAGACTGGTGAAAATCCTTGTTACAGACACTCTGCATCAGTTTGGCTTTTGGCGCAATTTGGCATGTTCCCCTGCCCTTGCCTAGGCGTGATGGCGAGAGCGGGTTTTGTCACATGACCTCATAGATAGTGTATACAGTTGCATTGGTGGTTCAGTGGTAGAATTCTTGCCTACCACGTGGGAGGCGCGGGTTCGATTTTTAGCCGATGCGTGTCTCTTGCTGTCGACATCCTTGTTTTTAAACTGTTACTCTGAGGGCTGTAGTGTTCCCTGCTGCTGTTGCAAACTGCAACAGCAAAGAGGCTCAAACTCACAAACACGCACTGCAGCCTGCGCCATCGATTCAGCTGCATTGCTCCACCCCTCTTACCACCCAGTGGAGTGGAGTAGTGACAGCCTCCAGCCCCAGTGGCCTTATGGATAAGGCACTGGCCTCCTAAGCCAGGGATTGTGGGTTCAAGTCCCATCTGGGGTGTCATCCGAGTAGCGCTGTGATGGCAAAGCGGGTGGAAACCAAAAGGGTTAATACCAGTCCCTTCTCCCTGTCAGGGAATTGAACCCTGGTGTCATGTGCCTAGGCGAGGGAGACGTGCCAAATTGTGCCAAAAGCCAAACTGATGCGCAGTGTCTGTAACAAGGATTTCCACCAGTCTAGGTGGCTGTGGTTCCATGGTGTAACGGTCAACACTCTGGGCTCTGAATCCAGTAATCCGAGGCGGGGATACTAACCACTATACTAATGAGAAAAAATCACTTTTCCCAATATAGAAAAAGCCAAACATCAGCCTTTCCTTCTCATTTTCCGGACGCTGTTTTTGAGTCATCGCAAATGCTTTCAAATGTGTATCGTATGGGGCAGGCAGTCGGAGGGTCCTTGTGGTGCAATTGGTTAGCGCGTTCGGCTGTTAACCGAAAGGATGGTGGTTGGAGCCCACCCATGGACGAGCAAGCTTGACGCAATTTGCACGAAGGGAAAATCTGATGAAATATTCTGCAGACACATCGAAGATGCCACCTAGGAGCAAGCCGTCTCCCAACGCGCCCAATCATCTTGCGGCGCATACACAGCTTCGGAAGGAGCACGATGCGCTGAGCGACAGACAAAGTTGAACTTTCAAAAATGTGGGTGCACCATGAATATAGCTTGCCGACGAGGACTCACGCGTGCAGAGCACAATGGATTAGCAGTCCATCGCCTTAACCACTCGGCCACCTCGTCACTTGCTTTACTGCTCCCTTGTCACCACCGACAGCTGAAATCTGAATTGTGCACCAGGCGTGATTCCTTCCGTCGATAAGACCCACTTCCACGCGTCGAAGACGTTTAGCCATATGGAAATTTGGAGCGGAACTATTTTATTGTATTACTCACACCGCCCTTGTGTCATTAAAACCATCATCGAGAGTCCCGGCCATGTTCAGAAACCTTTCGCGCTAGTTTTACTTTCACACAAGTTTTATTTTACGAGCCGCCACCATTTCGGAACAGTTTGTTGTTTTTGACTTATACATCAGCCTTTTGTTCTCGTATTCCGGATGCCATTTTTGAGTCATCGCCACCCACTGCCAGCTCATACTTATAGGCCACGCTTGCGCTACCTGATTTTAAGTGTGGATCGTATGGGGCAGGCAGTGAGAGGGTTTTTGTGGCACAATCGGTTAGCGCATTCGGCTGTTAACCGAAAGGATGGTGGTTTGAGCCCACCCAAGGACGAGCGATATTTCATGTTTGTTTCGGATCTTTGTCCTGCCCTGTATGAAAACAGCCTGCGCAGACCGTCAGAGTTGAAGAGGGTGGAAAATCCCTTCCGCTCGTTAGGGTACGAGGCACCGTGGCTTAGTAAAGGAAGTACAAGCTTGACGCAACTCACACCAAGGGAAAATTAATATAGCTTGCCGACGAGGATGAGATTCGAACTCACGCATGCAGAGCACAATGGATTAGCAGTCCATCGCCTTAACCACTCGGCCACCTCGTCACATTCTACACTTTCCCCTTGTCACCACAGCAGCTTAAATCTGAATGGTCCACCTGGCCACACTGGCGCTTCCTTAGATCAATAAGACCCACTGCCACGCTGCGAAAACGTCGGTTAAAACCATCATCAAGAGCCACGGCCACGTTCACAAACCTTTCGCGCTAGTTTTATTTGACGAATCGCCACCATTTTGGAACAGTAGTTATTACGTTCACCTGACACACGGATGGTCTCTGGTTCAAAACTGGGCAAAAACTTCATTCTGCTTTTGTCAAATTGAAATTATGCCCACTGACTAAGTTGAGGCTCGTTGAAGTTGGCCTGTTGCTTTCGGAAACAGGCCCTCAGGCCAGTCAGGTGCCCTGGTGCCGATTGTTTGCTCATTCCCTAGCTTCTGCTGATCCCTGCGAGCACCCGATCAGGTCTGAAACATGCTCAGCAGGAAGCCTGAGAACCAGCGTTTGCCTCAGACCACCCTGATTGTTGTTATCTTACTGAAAAACACTTTTGACTAACCGTAATTCCTGCGTTGCCTTAAAGAGGTGTCCCTGTTCAGTGTCTTGTCTTTTGAATCGTGTATTTTTGCATACTGGGCTTTCCGCTATTTACAAGCAGTTGGTTTCTGTAGTGTAGTGGTTATCACATTCGCTTAACACGCGAAAGGTCCCTGGTTCGAGACCGGGCAGAAACGTCATTCTGCTTTGGTCAAATTGCAAATGTGCCCACTAAGTAAGTTGCGGCTCATTAGAGTTGGCCTGTTGTTTAAGGAAGCGTCAAGTCCCCTGGTGCCTCTTGTTTGAACCCTAAACCTACTGGGTTTACCACTTTTTGCAAGCAGTTGGTTTCTGTAGTGTAGTGGTTATCACGTTCGCCTCACACGCGAAAGGTCCCCGGTTCAAAACCGGGCAGAAACTTATTTCTGCTTTTGTCAAAATGCTATTTTGCGGAGTGAGTTGCGGCTCTTTGGAGTTGGCCTGTTGTTTTCGGAAACGCCATGTTAGCTGCCCTGGTGCCGCTTGTTTGAACCCTAAACCTACTGGGTTTCCCACTCTTTCCAAGCAGTTGGTTTCTGTAGTGTAGCTGTTATCACGTTCGCCTCACACGCGAAAGGTCCCCTGTTCGAAACTGGGCATAAACTTCATCATGCTTCTGTCAAATTGCAATTGTGCCGACTGAGTGAGTTGCGGCTCGTTGCAGTTGGGCTGTCGTTTTCGGAAAAGCCAAGTTAGCTGCCTGGTGCCGCTTGTTTGAACCCTAAACCTACTGGGTTTCCCACTCTTTACAAGCAGTTGGTTGGTTATCACGTTCGCCTAACACCCGAAAGGTCCCTGGTTCGAAACCGGGTGGAAACTTTCTGCTGAAAAACTCACTGAGTGAGTTGACGCTTGTTGGAGTTGGCCTGTTGTTTACGGAAGCACCAAGTCAGGTTCCCTGGTGCCGCTTGTTTGAACCGTAAACCTACTGGGTTTCCTAATGTTTTGAGCAGTTGGTTTCTGTAGTGTAGTGGTTATCACGTTCGCCTCACACGTGAAAGGTACCCGGTTCGAGACGGGGCAGAAACTTCATTCTGCTTTGGTCAAATTGCAATTGTGCCCACGAAGTGTGTTGCGGCTCGTTGGAGTTGGCCTGTTGTTTTCGGAAACGGCAAGTCAGGTTCCCTGGGGCCGCTTGTACGCTCATTCCCTAGCTTCTGCTGATCAGGTCTGCTGTTCCACTGCGCCACTCTGCTGCCTGTCACCCCAGATGGGACTTAAAATGCTTCATTGGCTTCATGCTTCAATGGATCTAAGAGTATGCGAAAGCAAGATAGTATGTAAAGCAAAGGAGAGTTAAATGGTAGATAACGTCATAACGCGTATTCTTTGAGTGTGGCACACTATGCTCATCTACTTGACATATTTTCCCGTGTTTCCCAAACACCCAAGTCGCAAAAAAGGCACTCAGGCCAGCCAGGAGTCGAACCTAGAGATCAAAATAAAGGCACCGCTGAGATTTGAACTCAGGATCTCCTGTTTACTAAACAGGTGCTTTTACCAACTAAGCCACAGCGCCTGTGTGAGGAAGAGGATGAAGAGATGTTCCAAGTTCTTCAACTCTGTTGGTCGGTACAGGTCCTTTTCGCACAGGGCAGGACCCACATCAGAAACAAACACGGACTCGAACCACCATCCTTTCGCTTCACTGCTCGCTGACTGAGCTTGGAGTTAAACCCACAATACTTAAGAGAAGAGAGCATTTGCTCACACCCTCCTTCCCCACAGGTAACAGGAAGGTCTGTCTTTTTGTTTGGCTCCTAACTATGAGTTCGAGCCCCACGCAGGGCTGATGAATGTTTCTACTTTTTAATAACCAAATTAGCATCAGATGGCATCTTTCACGGGAACCGAACCGAAGGCGCGGCTTTGAAAGCACCAAGTCTAGGGCTTCTTTCCCCCTCCATGAGCTGTTTGTTCTTCAATTTAAAAGACCAGGGTGCTTGTTGGTCTAGGGTTATGTGACTTGCTAAGTGTGCGAGAATGTGACAAAGTGAGGTGTTTTCTCCACTTGTCCCTTTAGTTGCTTACCTGTATCATGGCTGGAGGTGAAAGGGGAGGGCCGCCCAGCCATTTCCTTGTCTGTCACCCTGCCCTGGTGATGCCACTAATGACGGGGTGTACTATGTGGAGCAGGGGTGGTGATGATATGATGTTGTCTAATCCAGGTTTGTGTTTCCCCTGTGATTGGGATTGGGATTGTAGGTTGCATTGATGAACATTTGTTGCTGTCTGTCCCAGTCTGTCAAGGGTTTGTGGTGTTGCATATGTTGTATTGTATCACGTTTCATGTTTGATATTGTTCCAGATAAGTGGAATGGGCCGGCCCAATTAGCCTTTATAGAAGGCAGGTGTGTGCTTGGAGCTCTGTAGGAGGAGGATTTTTGGGGTAGCACTGGAAATAAAATCCACTTTTTGGGCATTACTTTGGCCTCTGACTCTTCCTAAGCCACTTTTTAGCCACTCATCGCCACACTACCTCACAGAGAGGTTCTGTGTTCAAATCTCAGATGAGCCCATTTTGATATGCCAGATGCCCTGTATGGTGCGTTGTTGGAAACCCCCACACACTAAGCCAGCGTCTAGTAGCGAGTTGCAATAATCCAGTTGTGAAAGGACTACTGTAACTCACTACTAATTTCATATTAATATGTATAATATATTAAGATGTTAATAAGGGGTCAGATGGCTCAATGGTTAAGGCGTTGGCCTCATGATCAGAAGTTTTTGAGATCGAGCCCCCGCTGTGGCTATATTACTTAGTGTCCTTGGGAAAGGCACTTCACCCAACTTGCCTCAGGGAAAATTGTCCCTGTACTTAGTGTAAGTCGCTTTAAATAAACGCGTCTGCTAAATGAATAAATGTAAAATAAATATTACTTTGAAGAAATTATTTGTTCACTCATAGACACAACAACTCTGATCATATTCCCTTCCTCTAAGCTTCATTATGAAGCAGTGAATGCTCATCAACAGCAGATTAAGTTAATCATTACTTTCAGCTTGATGCATGCTCGGGAGGAAAATCAAATCTCATACTAGACACTTTAGAAACACATTTCACAAATTAAAAACTATAGAAATTATCCCTGAGAGTATAGTCTTAACAAACATACAGGTGAAAGGGGGAAGGCATTTAAACTGCCGTCATTCACACTGACGGTGACAAACTAAACCTAATCATTCATGTGCAGCTGACAATACAACTATAACCCTCTGAATAACATTAACAAACTACAACATAGTGAGCATCCAATAAGTTTTATTCTAAAATACCCACAGTACCCATAATGCATTTCTGATGGAGATCTACACATCAGCATGTTTAGATGAGGAACATGAGAGTTCAGGCATGTTAACTTGATGAGCGTGTGTGTGTGTGTGTGTGTGTGTAGTTACTATCAACATTCTTTATTATTAACATTATGCTAATTATCTTTAGCTACATGTTAAACAGACCAATCACAAACAAGCATCCTTTCACGGGAATGTAAACTGTTGCAGCACTGTAACAGCTTTTCATTTTGAGTTCAATACTGTTGTAATTACTTTTAACAGAGAGCTGAGAGCCACTCTGATCATATCCCCTTCCTCACAGCTCCACTAGGAAGCAGTGAACATTCATCAACAGCAGAGAGCAGATGAAATGAATCATTACTCTCAACTTGCTTCACGCTCAGAAGGAAATATCATATCTCATCATTGTGGTTAATGAGACCAGACACTTTAGAAACACATTCCACAAGTTATAAACTATAGAAATGATCCCTGAAAGTATAGTCTTAACTGGAGAGCAGGTGAAGCAGAGCACCGTATCACAGAGCTGCAGTTACCAGTCATGGTGACACCTTGGTACTCTGAGCCCCGCCCCCTGGTTGACATCAGAGGCATCTGTATGGTTCAACCTCGCCAGGGACATGCCTCTTTTTCACTAAATATTCACTCTATAAATGTACCATGGGCATTAAGTCAAATATCACAATTATAACAGTGTCATGTTAACGCAATCCCTTAAATATCATAAATAACTAAAAACTTTCAATTACAAAACATTACTGTAGACTGAGATATATTTTTACCCCATTTTTATATGCCTCTTCCACTCATTTTCTACTCAGGTAAAAACACATTCATTCCATTTTATTATCAGACTCAGAGCTCCCAAGAAAGTCATGACCTCATTATGCAGGAAGAACAATGAATCCACTAAATTACAGATTAATTTAATATTTTTCACAGATGTACTTAACCACTCTGATCATATTCCCTCCCTTAAAGCATCATTATGAAGCAGTGAACAGTCAAAAATAGCAGATGAAGTGAATCATTACACTGTTTCACGCTCAGAAGGGAATATCTTATCTCATCATCGTGGTTTTTGAGACCAAACACTTTAAAAACACATTTCACAAGTTAAGAACTATAGAAATGATCCCTAAAAGGACCCGGTTTGATTCCCGGCCAATACATGGCTCTTGCGGTCGACATCTTTGTTTTTGAGTTCGTTTGACCGCGTGGTAAATGTTTTGAGGACAGCCAGATGAGGAAAAACATTGACAGGTTACCTAGCCCCATCTGCCACGCGGATTCCCGCCTTCCATTCTGGGCCCTTGAGTTGGTGGTGATCCGTGACGGAAAACTCACCTATCGTTGTGTCCTCGTTAGTATAGTGGTTAGTGTCCCCGCCTGTCACGTGGGAGACCAGGGTTCAATTCCCTGACGGGGAGGAGGGACTATTATTAACCCTTTTGGTTTCCACCCGCTTTGCCATTACAGCGCTACTCGGATGACTGAGCACATCCTTTCGCTCCTCACATAGTTGAATGGCGAATCCTGATACTTGTGAATATGACTCCATAAAAGGTGACAGATCCTCGACCACCATCCCAGGTTCCACTGATATTTGAACTCGGATTGCTGGATTCAGAGCCCAGAGTGCTGGCCATTATACCATAACCCACACCCACCTAGACTGGTGAAAATCCTCGTTACAGACACTGCGCATCAGTTTGGCTTTTGGGGCAATTTGGCATGTTTCCCTGCCCTTGCCTAGGTGTGACGGCGAGAGCGGGTTTTGTCACATGACCTCATAGATAGTGTATACAGCCGATTGGTGGTTCATTGGTAGAATTCTTGCCTACCACGTGGGAGGCGCGGGTTCGATTCCCAGCTATTGCATGTCTCTTGCTGTCGACATCCTTGTTTTTAAACTGTTACTCTGAGGGCTGTAGTGTTCCCTGCTGCTGTTGCAAACTGCAATGACCACCCTGCGGAACAAATAAAGGATTATCTGATTTTATACACCAACATTCACAACCCTGCCCCGTAAGAGGCTCAAATGCACAAACACGGACTGCAGCCTGCGCCATCGATTCAGCTGCATTGCTCCACCCCTTTTACCACCCAGTGGAGCAGATTAATAACAGCCTAACAGGGACTTGAACACTGGACCCTCATATTAAAAGTCTGACGTTCAGCCGACTGAGCTATCCAGGCCCTGTATGGGGACCGACGACACTGAAAGATGGCGTCCTTACAAATCCTGAACATAGCTCTTGTCAACGCCATGTCAGGGAGGAAGGAAAAGAGTGGCAGCCATGGTTGGTTACGTTTGATCGGGGTGGCTCAATGAGGTTGAAGGCGGTGGGCGTCCGAGGCTCTTTTGAAGACGCTGAAGTCAAAGTGTGGTTGCGCATCAGCGATCACAAGACTGAGGGACAATCTCAATTCTGACGTTATGCTATCTGTGGCTGAAACGCATGAGCCTCAAGCCCTACTGGCCAAGTGGATGGGGCGCTGGCCTCATACTGCTGCGATTGTGGGTTTGAGACAGCGCAACAGCAGCAGAGTGGCGCAGCGGGAGCGTGCTGGGCCCATAACCCAGAGTTCGATGGATCGAAACCATTCTCTGCTAGGAGACGTTTGACCTTTACGGTGTCTTGGGCTTTAAGTCTTGGCCAGACTCCGAAGTGGTAGGGTCAGCAAGGGGAATTATTTCAAATGGTAGAGCGCTTGCTTAGCATCGATGCCCGTATTCTCCAAGTTCTTGATCACCATGGCTTTCTTAGTACTTAGTACTTAGTTCTTGCGCGGCCTGCAGTCCCTCTCCAGACGCAGATAGCGACCTTTGCCCCACACTTGCGTTGTCACAGGGGTCGTTTGAACACACAATATCATCTGCCTTGTCCATCCTGCTTTGTCCATCCTTGTGAACTGCAATTTCCACCCCCTGGAGGACAAATAAAGGTTCATCTAATCTAATCTAAGGCCACGCAGGAATTTCAGGTAGTCGAAAGTGTTTTTCAGCAAGCTAACAACAGTCAGGGTGGTCTGAGGCAAACCTTCCCAGCGCTGGTTCTCAGGCTTCCTGCTCAGCATGTTTCAGGCATGATAGGGTGCTCGTAGGGATCAGCAGAAGCTAGGGAATGAGCGTACAAGCGGCACCAGGGTAGCTAATTTGGCGTTTCAGAAAACGACAGGCCTACTCCAACGAGCCGCAACTCACTCAGTGGGCATAATTGGAATTTGACAAAAGCAGAATTAAGTTTCTGTCCAGTTTCGAACCAGGGACCATCCATGTGTAAGGCGAACGTAACTGCTTAATAGAGCGGGAAACCCAAACTGTTGCGAAATGGTGGCTGTTTGTAAAATAAACCATCTCGATTATGGTTTTAATGACACGGGCGGTGTGAGTAATACAATAAAATTGTTGCGCTCCAAATTTCCACATCGCGAAACATCTTCGCAGCGTGGCAGTGGGTCTTATCGACCGAAAGAAGCGCGAGTGTGGCCTGGTGGACAATTCAGATTTAAGCTGTCGGTGGTGACAAGGGGGTAGTTAAGCAAGTGACGAGGTGGCCGAGTGGTTAAAGCCATGCACTGCTAATCCATTGTGCTCTGCATGCGTGAGTTGGAATCTCATCCTTGTCGGCAAGCTATATTCATGGGGCACCCACCTTTTTCGAAGTTAAACTTCCATTGCTCGGCGCATCGTGCTCCTACCGAATCTCCTAGGAGATTCCGCTCCTTTACTAAATCACGGTGCCTCGTACCCTAACGAGCAGAAGAGATTATGCACCCTCTTCAACTCTGATGGTCTGCGGGCAGGACCAAGATCCGAAACATACATGAAGTCGTCCTTGGGTGGGCTCGAACCACCATCCTTTCAGTTCACAGCCGAACGCGCTAACCAATTGCGCCACAAAGACCCTCCCGCTGCCTTTCCCATACGATCCATGTTAGAAAGAGGGTAGCGCAAGCGTGGCCTTTAAGACAAGTATGAGCTGGCAGCGGGTGGCGATGACTCAAAAACGGCGTCCGGAATACAAGAACAAAGGTAAAACGTGCGTGAAAGTATAACTAACGCAATAGGTTTCTGAACGTGGCTGGGGCTGTCGATGATGGATAATGACACAAGGGCGGTGTGAGTAATACAATAAAAACGTTCCGCTCCGATTTTCCACATGGCAAAACGTTTTCGCAGCGTGGTTTGCCTGGCGTTTCAAAATGGGCTTGTCCGGGATTTGAACCCAGGACCTCTCGCAGCCTAAGCGAGAATCATACCCCTAGACCAACGAGCCAACTTGACTGGTGACTTTCAGTTAAAAGCTACTCTTAGAGGGGGAGAAGAAGGGCTAGAATCGATGCTTTCACATCCACGCCATCGGTTCGGTTCCCGTTTAGAGAAACGAGTCTGTACACCCCTTTCAAAATAGGGTCTCCCTGCTTTGTCTGTTATCCTGCATTTGGACTGTAAATAGTTTAAACCGCAAAAAAAGAGGAATAAAGTAAAACTCCTTCTAGCCGGATTTGAACCAGCGACATAAACATTTCCAATCCAGTCATAAATTACAGTCCTCCGCTCTACCAACTGAGCTATCGAAGGGTAAGACAGTTACTGGTATTTTGGCGTTGTAGGCTTGCAACGCTCCAGTCCACCGTCAATCCTGTGAGGAATTCATGTGTTTTACAGCATGTCCATGATCATTTTACATATACTGCATAAAAAATGTACATATAGTATATTGTCATTTCTCATTTAATTTAAATCTACAACAGTATTTTTATAATGATTTAAGTGGTATTATTATTACTCTGACCAAGTGCTGATGAAGACTTCTTGTCAAACTGCTGTCAGAGGTTCACTTTTTTTTGCTACTTCACGGATTTGCATCGTGCATTGTGTTCTAAAACTCCTTCGAGCCGGATTATAACCAGCGACCTAAGGATTTCCAATCCAGTCATAAACTACAGTCCTCCGCTTTACCAACTGAGCTATCGAAGGGTGAGCTAGTATTTTGGCGTTGTAGGCATGCAACGCTCCAGTCCTCCTTCAATTGAGATAGCAAAGAAAGCCTTTAGTCTAATATGGATTTTCCAACAACGTACCATACAGGGCTTGCCTGGCGTTTCAAAATGGGCTCATCCGGGATTTGAACCCGGGACCTCTCGCACCCTAAGCGAGAATCATACCCCTAGACCAACGAGCCAACTTGACGCTGCATCATCAGTTAAAAGCTACTCTTAGAGGGGGGGAATAAGGGCTAGAATCTGTGCTTTCACATCCACGCCATCAATCCGAGTTCAAATCTCGGTGGAACCTGGGTCGGTGGTCGAGGACGCATCACTTTTTATCTAGTCATAATCACAAGTATCAGGATTCACCATACAACTATGTGAAGAGTGAAGGTATGTCCTCAGTCATCCGAGTAGCGATGCGAAGGCTTTGATGGCGAAGCGGGAACCAAAAGGGGCAAAACAGTCTCTTCTCCCCGTCAGGGAATTGAACCCTGGTCTCCCGCGTGACAGGCGGGGATACTAACGTGGACAGGACAATACTTGCAGTTTTCCATCAGAGATCACCATCAACTCAAGGGCCCTGAATGGAAGGCGGGAATCCACGTGACAGATGGGGCTGGGCAACATGTCAATGTTTTTTCTCATCTGGATGTCCTCAAAAAGTTTACCACGCGGTCAAACCAACTCAAAGACAAGGATGTCGACCGCAAAAGCCATGCATTGGGCGGGAATCGAACCCACGCCTCCGGCGAGAATTCTATCACTGAACCACCAATGCAACCACATAAGTTGTGTATGAGGTCACGTGACACGAGTCACTATCACCGTTACGCCTAGGCGAGAGGATGGAGACGTGCCAAATTGCACCAAGAGCCAAACTGATGCGCAGTGTCTGTAACGGGGATTTCCACCAGTGTAGGTGGCTGTGGTTCCATGGTGTAATGGTCAGCACTCTGGGCTCTGAATCCAGCGATCCGAGTTCAAATCTCGGTGGAACCTGAGTCGGTGGTCGAGGACGCATCACTTTTTATCTAGTCATAATCACAAGTATCAGGATTCACCATACAACTATGTGAAGAGTGAAGGTATGTCCTCAGTCATCCGAATAGCGATGCGAAGGCTTTGATGGCGAAGCGGGAACCAAAAGGGGCAAAACAGTCTCTTCTCCCCGTCAGGGAATTGAACTCTGGTCTCCCGCGCCGGAATCGGCTATGGTTGAGCTTAAAGTTCTTAAATTTTCCCATTCATTCTCTATGGTAATCTGAGCGATACCGAATAGTACCGCTTTTCGCCACTATGGAGATTTTGGGGGCGCTGTTTCCCCCCGCTTCTGGCCACTATTGAGATTTGGGGGGCGCTGTTTCCCCCTTCATCTTGCTACGGTTGACTTTACATTTTTTTACTTTTCCCATTCATTCTCTATGGAAGTCTTTACTGTTTTGCACTTCTGGTTGGATTATAACTGTATTTCGTTGCCCTGTACTTGTACCTGTGTAATGACACTAAAGTTGAATCTAATCTAATCTAAAGTCTTAACGATACCGAATAGTTCCGCTTCTGGCCACTATGGAGATTTGGGGGGCGCTGTTTCACCTTTACTAAGGTACTGTATGTGTAATAAGATAAGAAAACCCTGTATTTGTCCTCTGGGACATTGCAGTCTACAACAGCAGCAGGGTATAGTAAATGACTCAAAGTGACAGGGTAAAATATAAAGTACAGAAAATATAATAGAGTACAAAATGCAAAAAGATCTAGTACAGATATAGGTGTAAAATGAATATTGCACATAAGTGGGAGAGAGTTGAGTGTAATAAGTGAGATGGTTCTTGTCTTGAATGATAAGTGAGTGACATACAGCCAAGTTATTGCAAGTAAAGAATATTGTTCCTAGTAGTTAAGAACATAATGAAGGAATATTGCACGTTGTACCTAAGAACATGTTAATTGATTGCCTAATGATTGTGTTCCCTCCCAATTATTAGATTTCTCTCAGGTGTGTTTGTCATGTGACCATGCCTGGTGCTAATTTAAGCTGCACCAATAAATGTAGATTAGTGGGTTCTCACAGCAACTAGTGTCCAAGCCTGTTCATTCTGTCTCTCTAGCCGGTATCTAGTCAAGCTTTGTTTAACAGAAACCAATGAAGAATAGATTAGATAGATGAACCTTTATTTGTCCTCCAGGAGGTGGAAATTGCAGTTCACAACAGCAGCAGGGTAAAGTACAGCACACAGAGTTGCAGGGTAATATACATAATGACAATAACATAACAATAGCAATAACAATGGCAATAGCAATAGGCGGGCACGATAAGGTCAGATATCTTAAAAAAAATAAGAAATAAGTAATTAAGTAATTAAGTAATTAAGTAGTCTGGTTAAGTAGTCCAGTGTACAAAATAGTAAGTTAAGTCGACAAGTCGACATGCAGGCAGTTATTGCAGTTGAGATACAGAATTACAGTATTTTACAGTATGATAAAAAAATAAATTAGGTAGACATATAGACATATAGACAGTTTTGGAGAATGGAGATTTACAGCATTACAGTATTGCAAAAAGTAAGCAAGTTAAGTAGAAATATTGCACTTAGTACAGAGTATCAATATAACATGAGTATTGCACATGATTGAGGTAAGTAATAAAAGCCAAAAAATATATAATACAGATATAGATACAATAAAAGAGTAATAACAGTAATACTGCATGGTGGTGAGGTAGTGAAGGTAATAGTTATAATAATGGTAAAGGTGTAGCACATGATAGTGGCTATGGACAGCAGTATTTAGTGATTATTGTTAAACAGTCTGACAGCAGCAGGAAGGAAGGACCTGCGGAGTCTCTCCTTCCCACACCGAGGGTGAATCAGCCTGTTGCTGAAGCTGCTCTCCAGAGCGGACAGTGAGTCCTGCAGGGGGTGTGACTCGTGGTCCAGCATGGTTGTCAGCTTTGCCAGGACACGTCTGTCACCCACCTCCTGCACTGAGTCTAGAGGGCAGCCCAGGACTGAGCTGGACTTCTTGATGACCTTGTCCAGCTTCTTCCTTTCCCTCTCAGTGATGCCGCTGCTCCAGCAGACCACACCGTACATGATGGCAGAGGCCACCACTGAGTCATAGAAAGACTTTAGGGGTGCCCCCTGCACTCCGAAAGACCTCAGCCTCCTCAGGAAGTACAGCCGGCTCTGACCTTTCTTGTACAGTGCGTCAGTGTGGTGAGTCCAGTCCAGTTTGTGGTTCAGGTGAACACCCAGGTACTTATAGGACTCTACTCTCTCAATGTCCATTCCCTGGATGTTCACCGGTGGAGGGGGAGGTCGGTGTCTGCGGAAATCCACCACCATCTCCTTGGTCTTGCCCGCGTTGATGAGGAGGTGGTTCGGCTGACACCAGTCTACAAAGTCCTGCGTCAATTGCTTGTACTCCGTGTCATCATCGTCACTGATCAGTCCGACGATGGCGGAGTCGTCGGAAAACTTGAGCAGGACGCAGCCCTCCGAGTTGTGTCTGAAGTCTGCAGTGTAGAGGGTGAAGAGGAAGGGCGCAAGCACCGTCCCCTGTGGGGCCCCCACACTGCAGGTCAGGAGATCAGACACACCATCCCTGGTTCTCACAAACTGGGGTCTATTTGTGAGGTAGTCCAGGGTCCAGTCGGCCAGGGGTACATCCACACCAGCCCGCACCAGCTTATCCCTCAGGAGCACTGGCTGAATGGTGTTGAACGCGCTGGAGAAGTCGAAGAAGGTAATCCTCACAGCACTGCCAGGACTCTCGAGGTGGGTGAGAGCACGATGAAGCAGGAAGATCAATGCGTCGTCCACCCCGATTCCAGGTCGGTAAGCGAACTGCAGCGGGTCCATGTCTGAGCTCACCTCAGAGCGGAGGTGGCCCAGAATCAGCCTCTCCAGTGTCTTCATCATGTGTGATGTGAGAGCCACTGGCCTGAAGCTGCTGAGGTCCTTAGCCCGCGGTGTCTTAGGCACTGGTACCAGGCAGGAGGTCTTCCAGAGCAGTGGTACCCTGCTCAGCTTAAGGCTGAGGAGTCTCCTGAATATTGCACGTGTACTGTAATAGTGGCTTGGTGTCATACAGGATTATACAGTAAATCATGAAAAACACTGGCGGACTACGTTACGTTTGAATGTTCTGAATATTTATAATGCTTGTTATGTTATGACATTAATAAGTAAATGCCATTCTATATTCCATTAATGCAAATTAAATCATTTGTTATACATTTCCATTTTCACTTGTCAGATATCACAACCTAAAGAGCTACTGGAGAGTGTCCTCCAGAAGTCCTACCTGGAGATGGATCCCCATGGTGTCTCCCTCTTTAAGCTGTCCATGCTGAAGCCGTGGAGACTCCAGAGACCCAGACTGGTAGAAGAGGTGGATGGAGGAACCGTCTCCCTGGCATCGTGACTTCAGCTGGCCACAAGCAACACAGTTCCTGGTCTTCTTTCTGCCTTGGTGCTGTTGCTGCTGTTGTTGCAGTGCCGTGTGTTTCTGGACTATGTCCTGCACCATGTCCTTGATGTCAGCCTTGGTCAGAGGGCCCTCCTGGGGATCTCTCTCAGGTGGATTGACTGCAGCAGGTGGTGTAGCAACCACTGGCACGCTCTTGGTCTCACTCTCAGCCGTCAGGTGCTGCCACAGCTGCTGCTTCTCCAGGAGCTTTTCTGGGCTTGTCCTGTGTCTCTGTGGCTCAACTGCAGTGCAGGGCATTTGACATGGCCCATCACCCTCTCTGATGCCATGTTCCGGTGCGTGATGAGCTCTGAGTTGAAGACTGCAGGCAGCCTCACGTCAGGCAACTTCAGATCCACCAGTCTCTGACAGTTCCACTGTGCCATAGAGCTGAGAGGAAACAAGGTTGCCTGTGATCCAGCAGGCCTGATGGGCATGGAAGCCTTCCTGTTGAGAGGTGCCTCTCACAGGTATTCACACTGGCACAGCTGCTCCTTCCCCCTTGATGTGGTTAAGCTGCACTGTTCCTCTGTGTCTGTAGAGGATCCTGTCCTCCTCCTCTGGGTCACTCAGGCAGCCTCTCAGGATGTGCAGCCTGAGGGAGATAAAGGACTTTTACTGCTCACAAAAAGTATATTGCCTGTACATACTGATAGAATACTGTATATTCTACAAGACCAATACTTGTACAATTGTAATTGTATAGTCTGTACATAATCATTTATCCAAGCCTCCCACCCTCCCTGTGAGGATTCACCTCACCTACCGTTTTTACCTTTTTACTTATTGTTATTGCCCCCACCCCCCTATCCCTGTGTACACTTTCTAGTCTTTTACCTCACCAGCTTACCCTTGTGTGCTTTGCGAGACTGTGTGCCGTTGATACAAAGGAGTTTCCCTCGGGATCAATAAAGTAATCTGAATCTGAATGAATCTGAATCTGAAGTCCACAAGCTCTATGCAGCAGAAGGCCTCAATGACCCCAGAATGCAGTTTAAGGATCGGTTTGATGCACAAGCCTTGAATACATGTTCCAACTAGAAAAAAAATCAGAAATAAATTTTGAGTGTGCGTGACTCTGGCCCGGGACTCTCCCCCATACATCAATGACACTGTTGAGTCATTTTCTGAATATGACTTCTACCATTGCTTAGGTATGTGACAGATCAAGCTTTCAACAGGTGTTCATATGCTGATGCACTAGTAGTAGCGTAAACACTAATTTCAGCAGGATTAAAGACAGCTCCACTTGAGCACACTGCCACAGTTTAAGTTTAAGTAAGTTTAAGCAAGCAGTAAACAATTGGTCACTCTGTGTCAGGTAGCACTTTACATTACAGTTCAGTAGCATAGTAATAGTTTGGTTCTAATTTGATAATAGTGATAAATGCTTTCAAAGACGTAGAGTGTAAAATGACCCAAATACATCCAATGCCAGAATTAGGCCATCAATGGCTATGACTTTGGTATTAGAAATACACCTTTTATCAAAATTATACCGCATTATAAATATCAGATAACATTATAAAGTTATACAGCTGTTTCAGTGTTAAATGTCAAATCAATCCACATCCAATCAAACATGTAACAAATCAGGATTCGGCAATAAGCTAGCATCAAAATTCACAAAAAGCACTAGGTCACACAGTTCTGATATCACACCAACAAAAACAGTGCTTTTTATCCAACATTAATTGAGAAAAACACTTGAAAGTGAAAGTAAATAAATCGCGATTCTCAAACCTCTCCCCCAAATAGGCTCATATCTCATCAACCCGACCTCCCACACACCTCCCCAATATCTTGTTAGATTCATATGCCCCCCCCCCCCTCCGAAAATGAACCCTAAACTGTCAAAATTCACACAAATATCCCCCTACCCTCCCCACAACCCTCCACCACCGTCCTGACTGATAAGCACATGAATACATATGAGCCCAAATGTTAAAGAAGTCAAAAACCCACATCTTTGATAGCATGCTAGCGAAACATATGCTGATGCACTAGCAATTAGCGTAAGCGCTAATTTCAGCATTGGTTGCTAATGTTAGCAAACAGCATATCTTTACAGCTAGTTGGAATATCAGTTGTACATCCTGACTGATAAGCACATGAATACCTATGAGCCCAAATGTGATATAAGTCAAAAACCTACATTTTTTATAGCATGCTAGCGAAAGAGTTGAATAAGATGTTCGCTTACCTTAGAGACTTAGAGCCAGAGAGGAAGAGTTGAGTTGCAGTACAGTTCATAAAACAAAAAAAAGCCAATTTGATTCCTCCAGTAAATATCCTCCAATTAAAGTTAGTAAATGTCTTAGGGGTGGTCAGATGGCTCAATGGTTAAGGCGTTGGCCTCATGATCGGAAGGTTGTGAGATCGAGCCCCCGCTGTGGCTATATGAATTTGTGTCCTTGGGCAAGGCACTTCACCCTACTTGCCTCAGGGAAAATGTCCCTGCACTTACTGTAAGTCGCTTTGGATAAAAGCGTCTGCTAAATGAATAAATGTAAATGTAAATGTCAAATGAATTACTTCTCATCAAATGGCCACCGTCTTCCCCTCTCCTCTTTCAAGCATGCTGACGTTGTTGCCTGAGCAAAAAGCTCTCCATCTGCCATGACATTGTTCAGCGATGCTGTGACCCGGATTCGAACCGGGGTTGCTGCGGCCACAACGCAGAGTACTAACCACTATACGATCACGGCAAGCTACGACGGGGATACTGCAATAACCAAGGTTTTACAATCCAGACCATGAGGGGACAATCTTGGTCCTTTGGCGTCATTGTCCTGAAGGTTTTAGATGTGACCCCAAAGGAATTAACATGATAAACTAATCAAAATGTGTCTTTTTAATTCCCAGTCGACTAAATTCAGAGGCTTTTTTTGATTCAGATAGGCTTAGACCAAGAGTGGAGAATCCTCTGGGGTCACCTTCCTGCCACATCTAAAACCGTAGACATTAGAAAGAATAGATGCCCTATCGACCGCTGCAGCCTATTGGCGCTGACGGGCCGTGGGGCCGCAATTTTTGGAGGGTGCCCTGCTCTGCTCAGTTTAATCTGTTTGAAAAGGAGAAATGAAGCTTTATCACATTTAATCCATCTGAAGTCGCTCAATACTAAACTGATTCTCACAGGATTATTTTCTGCAAACGTCATACATGTAGGCATGATACCGGACACATGATTTGCCGTATATTAATGTTCATAGTAGGCATAACAGTAATAGAATATTCCGGTATGTGATATATGTTATGTATGATAGATATTTTGCATTAGACACACGATATATAACACAAACACTAATATATGATAGAGAAGCAGATTGTGTACTACTCAGCTATTTTAATAAGTTGAAAAATCAATGAAACATTAATACATTATACATCCATATACAAATACCGTATTTTCCGCACTATAAGGCTCACTTAAAAGCCTTTAATTTTCTCAAAAAAAGAAAGTGTGCCTTATAATACGAAGCACCTTATGCATGGATCGATTGGTTACCGTATTTTCCGAACTATAAGCCGCTACTTTTTCCCACGTTTTGAACCATGCGGCTAAATACAGAGATGCGGCTTTTCTATTAATAATAATAGAACTATAATAAGTGACTTGTGGCTTCAACGCAAGGGAGACGTAACCGACTTTAACAGTTGCGCAGTTGCGCATTGCATTTACATTTATAAATTTATTTATTCAGCAGACGCTTGTATCCAAAGCGCCTTGCAAGAGAGAGCATTACAAAAGAGTCAGTCACTGATCATAGCAGGGTTACACTTACAGTCCCCAAGCATAGTGGGGTTACAGATTATGAAACATATATCGTGAGAAACCAATAAAAGAAAGAAAAAGTGACAGTGGTTTTGTTTCCAGTGGTTTCAGTACGCAGAAGGAAGTAAAATAAAGCAACTTGGCCTTAGTGCAGAGGAGGAAGATGAATAAAACCATCGAAAAACGTTTTTGTTTTGTTCGATCAGCACTTTTACTGCCGCGTTAAGGGCACTGTTCAGAAACAATCATTTCAGGTATACGAATAAACACTTATAATACAAAATCTTTCTATGTAAATATCTTATTTCTCAACCTGGATATCTGCGGCTTATAGTCCAGTGCGGCTTATATGTGACAAAATATATATTTATTTTCAATTTTAGGTGGTGCGGCTTATATTTAGGTGCGTTCTATAGTCCGGAAAATACGGTAAGTGGATTGCATCTCCAAACTTCACTACTGCTGCAAGTTTTGTTATTATTATAATAAAGTGTGGAAAACCATTCACAGATGGTGACTACATGAAGGAGTCATTCATCAGCATATTAGAACACCTATGAGCAGAATTCAAAAACAAAACCGAGATAATACAGAAAAAATGAGAGAGACATGCCTCTCTCCGCTAAGGCAGTGAATGAAATGGCCCTTAAAATGGCAGGCAACATCACCGATCAGCAAATCAAGGACATTAATTCAGCGCCAGCATACTCAATTGCCTGTAATGAGTCATGTAATGTGATCCATATTGAACAGACTGCACTTTTATGCAGGTATGTGAACTCCGATGGGCTTAGTTATTTTGATAGTAGGCTAATATAGCTAATATAGATACATACAGCATGTGTTGTCTTCATTATAAGGCTTTCGATTTTTTGCGGCTCCAGACATATTTGTTTTTTTGGTCCAATATGGACGACCATAGGTGGTGGGCAGGGGTGTAAGGCCAGAGGAGAGAGTTGATATAGGTTGGCAGTCCCGTTTACTGCTCGTAAGGTCAGCACCAGGGTCTTGAATCTGATCCAGGCCATGATGGGAAGCCAGTGGAGGGCAATGAGGACAGGGTGACATGGCAGCGTCTGGGTAGGTTGAAAACCAGGTGAGCTGCTGCATTTTGGATCCTCTGAAGTGGACGGATTGCACTTGTAGGAAGGCCGTCTAGTAGCGAGTTGCAGTATTTCCGTTTTGAGAGGACTACTGCAACTCGCTAGTAATTTCCTAATAATATATAATATATTAAGATGTTAATAAATAATACTTTACAGCAATTAGATGTTCACAGATAGACACAACAACTCTGATCATATTCCCTTCCTCAAAGCTTCATTATGAAGCAGTGAACGTTCATCAACAGCAGAGAGCAGATGAAGTGAATCATTACTTTCAACTTGCTTAATTCTCAGAAAAGAATAATGTATCTCATCATTGTGGTTTATGAGACTAGACACTTTTAGAAACACATTTTACAAGTTAAGAACTACAGAAATTATCCCTGAACGTATAGTCTTAACAAACATACAGGCGAGAGGGGGAAGGCATTTAAACTGCCGTCATTCACACTGACGGTGACAAACTAAACCTAATCATTCATGTGCAGCTTGACAATACAACTATAACCCTGTGAATAACATTAACAAAATACAACGTAGTGAGCATCCACTAAGTTTTATTCTAAAATATTTACAGTACCCATAATACATTTCTGATGGAGATCTACACATCAGCATGTTTAGATGAAGAACATGAGAGTTCAGGCATGTTAACTTGATGTGTGTGTGTGTGTTTTTGTGTGTAGTTACTATCAACATTCTTTATTATTAACATTATGCTGACTATCTTTAACCACATTTTAAACAGACCAATCACAAACAAGCATCCTTCCATGGGAATGTAAACTGTTGCAGCACTGGAACAACTTTGCATTTTGAGTTCAATACTCTTGTAGTAATTATTTTTAACAGAGATCTGAGATCCACTCTGATCATATCCCCTTCCTCACAGCTCCACTAGGAAGCAGTGAACGTTCATCAACAGTAGAGAGCAGACGAAGTAAATCTCTACTCTCAACTTGCTTCATGCTCAGAAGGAAATATCATATCTCATCATTGTGGATAGTGAGACCAGACACTTTAGAAACACATTCCACAAGTTAAGAACTATAGAAATGATCCCTGAAAGTATAGTCTTAACTGGAGAGCAGGTGAAGCAGAGCACTGTATCACAGAGCTGCAGTTACCAGTCATGGTGACACCTTGGTACTCTGAGCCCCGCCCCCTGGCTGACATCAGAGGCATCTGTATGGTTCAACCTCGGCAGGGACACGCCTCTTTTTCACTAAATATTCACTCTATAAATGTACCATGGGCATTAAGTCAAATATCACAATTATAACAGTGTCATGTTAACGCAATCCCTTAAATATCATAAATAACTAAATACTTTCAATTACAAAACATTACTGTAGACTGAGATATATTTTTACCCCATTTTTATATGCCTCTTCCACTCTTTTTCTACCAAGGTAAAAACACATTCATTCCATTTTATTATCAGACTCAGAGCTCCCAAGAAAGTCATGACCTCATTATGCAGGAAGAACAATTAATCCACTAAATTACAGATTAATTTAAGAAGTGATACTTCTCAGTTATTATATTTTTCACAGATGTACTTAACCACTCTGATCATATTCCCTCCCTTTAGGCGCCAGGGTTTTTTCACGAAAATAGAAAATGTTGATAAAGATTTCAAAAGGCTATAACTTGAAAGTGGTTTGAGATAATGGTATACTGCCGATGACAAAGTTGTTCAGTATGACTCAAAGTTTGTGATGGGAATGAAGTTTTTTCAGCAAATTTGCATATGATGACGTCACAAGGTGGCAGCTATAATGGAAAATGGAAACCTCAACTTGGAGGTTTCAAAGGCTTAAACTTGAAAGTAGTTTGAGATAATGGAAAACATTCAACATTCAACGTGAAATATCTTAGTATGAAACTAAATTTGGGATAGAAATACGTTTACTGATCCAACTTGTATAATCAATTGGCACGTTGACCACACTGATGCTCAGAACCGCATCTAAAATGCAGTTGTACTATTTCCTGGATCTGTGGAAACAGGCATGTTTTCATCCGTGGTTTCCACCCATATTTACGGCGTTATGAGCCCCCCTGCCACCTCGAACATGTCCCCATCTTGGCGTTTGCAGAATGCTGTCGCTCCGCTCAGCCCTTCTATCATTGATTAGCAGCGTCTAAGCAGAGCTGCGTCACTGGTTGGGAGGGGATTTTTGCAAACTCGTTTTTCTCTTAAACCTTTAATAAAAACATTCCCATAAATGATGATTATATTACAGGAACACATGTCCTCTATCACCTGGTTAAAAGTAAAAACAAGATTCGGCCCCACATTTATAGCTACAGCCTGTTTTAATCAGCTATGTTGCTAGTCGCAATTCTGCGACTTTGGCGCTTAAAGGGTTAAAGCTTCATTATGAAACAGTGAACAGTCAAAAATAGCAGATGAAGTGAATCATTACACTTGTTTCACGCTCAGAAGGGAATATCCTATCTCATCATCGTGGTTTTTGAGACCAAACACTTTAAAAACACATTTCACAAGTTAAGAACTATAGAAATGATCCCTAAAAGGACCCGGTTCGATTCCCGGCCAATACATGGCTCTTGCGGTCGACATCTTTGTTTTTGAGTTCGTTTGACCGCGTGGTAAACTTTTTGAGGACAGCCAGATGAGGAAAAACATTGACAGGTTGCCTAGCCTCATCTGCCAGGCGGATTCCCGCCTTCCATTCAGGGCCCTTGAGTTGGTGGTGATCTGTGACGGAAAACTCACCTATCGTTGTGTCCTCGTTAGTATAGTGGTTAGTATCCCCGCCTGTCACGCGGGAGACCAGGGTTCAATTCCCTGACGGGGAGGAGGGACTGTTATTAACCCTTTTGGTTTCCACCCGCTTTGCCATCACAGCGCTACTCGGACGACTGAGCACATCCTTTCGCTCCTCACATAATTGTATGGCGAATCCTGAATATGACTCGATAAAAGGTGACAGATCCTCGACCACCGTCCCAGGTTCCACTGAGATTTGAACTCGGATTGCTGGATTCAGAGGCCAGAGTGCTGGCCATTATACCATTACCATTACTGTTACAGACACTGCGCATCAGTTTGGCTTTTGGCGCAATTTGGCATGTTTCCCTGCCCTTGCCTAGGCGTGACGGCGAGAGCGGGTTGTGTCACATGACCTCATAGATGGTGTACATAGTTGCATTGGTGGTTCAGTGGTAGAATTCTTGCCTACCATGTGGGATGTGCAGGTTCGATTCCCAACCAATGTTTGTCTCTTGCTGTCGACATCCTTGTTTTTAAACTGTTACTCTGAGGGCTGTAGTGTTCCCTGCTGCTGTTGCAAACTGCAATGACCACCCTGCGGAACAAATAAAGGATTATCTTATCTTATCTAGTACACCAACATTCACAACCCTGCCCCTTAAGAGGCTCAAACTCGACACAAAACAAACACGCACTGCAGCCTGCGCCATCGATTCAGCTGCATTGCTCCACCCCTCCTAACACCCAGTGGAGCGGAGTAGTGACAGCCTCCAGCCTCAGTGGCCTAATGGATAAGGCACTGGCCTCCTAAGCCAGGGATTGTGGGTTCAAGTCCCATCTGGGATGACAGTCAGCAGAGTGGCGCAGCGGAAGCGTGCTGGGCCCATAACCCAGAGGTCGATGGATCGAAACCATCCTCTGCTATGAGATTTTGAACCCCCACGCTCTCCTGACCTTTACTGCTTGCGCTGTCTTTTGCCCCCTACTTGCGTTGTCTCAGGGGTCGTTGGAACCCACAAGATCATCTGCCTTGTCCCTTAACCCACATTCTATGAATAACGTATTGAAGCTGAATCTGGCACCAGGGCTCTGGAGAAAGGACAGGTTTGTCCAGTCGTTCGGTTGTTTCAATGAGACAGGCTTGCGCACCAGGTCCAGCGTCGCAATCGTCTCAGCCTGGACCAGTCACCCCTTTTCGAGCAGACAGCAAATTGCAAAACTCACGGGTTTACCAAAAGCCCTGATGAAGCATTTGAAAGCCTCACCACATATTGTCTAAATCAAACAGGAAAGGACATTTAAAGAAGGTCTTTGGCCCGTGTGGGTATCGAACCCACGACCTTGGCGTTATTAGCACCACGCTCTGACCAACTGAGCTAACCGGCCACACCTGCTCTGCTACCGGGCCATAGCTGCTTTGTTGACAGGCCAGAGCTGCCGAGCCAACCTCTCCAAACGCAGATGGTGCCCTTTGAACACCTGTCAAACGACCCTTTCATTTGGAAACGGATGCTATTTTGGTTATGAAAAAAATCTACTGCCCTTTGTGAGGCTCGAACTCACGACCTTCAGATTAAGAGGTGCTGCCTACTGCGCCAACAAGGCTTGGAGGCTAGGAAGGCCCCTCCTCCCAGACAGTTTGAATGAAACGCGTGAGCCTGACAAAATGACAACAAAAAGACAAACCTTCCTGTTACCTGTGGGATAGGGGAGTGTGAGCAAATGCCCTCTTCTCTCAAGTATTGTGGGTTTAACTCCAAGCTCAGTCAGCGAGCAGTGAGGCGAAAGGATGTTGGTTCGAGTCCGTGTTTGTTTCTGATGTGGGCACTGCCCTGTTTGAAAAGGACCTGTCTCGACCATCAGAGTTGAAGACGCTCGAAAATCTCTTCCTCGTGCTTCTCAGAGAGGCGCCGTGGCTTATTTGGTCAAAGCGCCTGTTTAGTAAACAGGAAATCCTGACTTCAAATCTCAGCAATGCCTTTATTTTGGCCAAGGTCTCCTAGGAGTTACTCAGCCTGGGCACTTTAGCCCTGCAACTAGGTGCTCATGTTTTGACAGCAACTGACAAATCCTCCTTGGTGGTCTAGTGGCTAGGATTTGGCGCTTTCACCGCTGCGGCCCGGGTTCGATTCCCGGTCAGGGAAAACTCTCTATGGTAGAGCTTTTCAACACCTCAAGCTGTTGTCGGTGTTTAAATTGCTCTTTCTGATTCCATGTCATTGTGACCTATTGCGTTGCTTGGAAGGAACCAGGAACTCCGAACGCTCAGGTAAAAGGCCGCTGAACACCTCAGCAAGCGCCGCAACAAGGTTTGAACATACATCGCCCGAACAGGGACCTGGACCCTCAGATTAAAAGTCTGATGCTCTGCCGACTGAGCTATCCAGGCCCTGTAGGGAGACCGCCAATACGGAAAGATGCCTTCCTTACAAATCCTGAAAAAAAAGTCAACGCCATGTCAGGGAGGAAGGAAAAGAGTGGCAGCCATGGTTACGTTTGCTCGGGGTGGCTCAATGAGGTTGAAGGCGGTGGGCGTCCGAGGCTCTTTTGAAGACTCAAAGGGACAATCTCAATTCTGGCGTTGTGCTATCTGTGGCTGAAACGCATGAGCCTCAAGCCCTACTGGCCAAGTGGATGGGGCGCTGGCCTCATACTGCTGAGATTGTGGATTTGAGACACTGCAACAGCAGCAGAGTGGCGCAGCGGGAGCGTGCTGGGCCCATAACCCAGAGGTCGATGCATCGAAACCATTTGATAAACACTGTTGAATCATGGGTGCTGTGGCTTAGCTGGTTGAAAGCACCTGTCTTGTAAACAGGAGATCTTGGGTTCAAATCCCAGCAGCACCTTTGTAGACTTCATTGTAAGAATGAGCACATGTATGTTGCATTAAGGCCCTTTTTGCTTTTCAATTCAGAAAGTCTGAATACGTCAGGTGATTCAGAACGCCTTTTATTGATATCAGCAAGCCTGGCTAGCTCAGTCTGTAGAGCATTAGACTCTTAATCTCAGGGTCTTGGGTTCGAGCCCTACGTTGGGCATGTCCACATATTGGCGTTTTCTAAACTTTCCAAAGCATCTTAAAGATTGATAAACAATGTTGAATCATGGGTGCTGTGGCTTAGCTGGTTGAACAGGAGAAACAGGAGATCCTGGGTTCAAATCCCAGCAGCACCTTTGTAGACTTAATTGTAAGAATGAGCACATGTATGTTGCATAAAGGCCCTTTTGCTTTTCCAGTTACGAAAGTCTGGATACGTCAGGTGTTTCAAAACGCCTTTCATTGACTTCAGCATTCCTGGCTAGCTCAGTCGGTAGAGCATGAGACTCTTAATCTCAGGGTAGTGGGTTCGAGCCCCACGTTGGGTGTGGCCACATATTGGCGTTTTCTGCACATATATGTTGCATAAAGGCCCTTTTGCTTTTCCAGTTAAGAAAGTCTGAATACGTCAGGTGATTCAGAACGTCTTATTACGTCCGGACTAGGGGAACCGGACGAACAAAACCAAAGAAAACCTTCCCCTCTTCACCTCCGCTACCAAACAAACAAATGACCAGAGATACCAGACATACAGAATACGCAATGTTTAAGTAATTAGGGTAGTGCAGGGCTTCAGGGTGAGTCTCGCCCAAAACAACAAATAAAACATGCTAACCAAAACTAACTTGCCTAATCCAAAACTAGGAAAACAAAAAACAGGTTTCTAACCTGCCTCCATACCAAAAACACAAAGGCAAAAGAACAGAGCAAGAACAACTTTAAGGCCTTTCCTGCACTGTCCAAAGCATCTTCAAGAATGATAAACAATGTTGAAATATGGGTGCTGTGGCTTAGCTGGTTGAAAGCACCTGTCTTGTAAACAGGAGATCCTGGGTTCAAATCCCAGCAGCACATTTGTAGACTTCATTGTAAGAATGAGCAGATGTACTGTATGTTGCATGAAGGCCCTTTTGATACTCAAGTTACGAAAGTATGAATACGTCAGGTGATTCAGAACGCCTTTCATTAACTTCAGCAAGCCCGGCTAGCTCAGTCGGTAGAGCATGAGACTTTTGATCTCAGGGTCGTGGGTTTGAGCCCCACGTTGGGCGTGGCCACATATTGGCGTTTTCTGCACTTTCCAAAGCATCTTAAAGATTGATAAACAATGTTGAATCATGGGTGCTGTGGCTTAGCTGGTTGTAAGCACGTGTCTTGTAAACAGGAAATGCTGGGTTCAAATACCAGCAGCACATTTGTAGACTTCATTGTAAGAACGTGTTGTGGTACAGCCAGGAGGAGAGCATAGGAACCCCTTGTTATGGTGGTGGCTTGTTTTATTTTCTTTGGTGCCACCTCTAGTCCGTCTTCCGTCCTCCCTTTGTTACCTATTATTCATTTTGTGTGTAAATAAAACATAATTTACACCTAATTACAGTTTTGTGTTGTTTGTGTCCTCGCCTGCTCTGGTTGTTGCTTTAATGTTCTACCCTGGCTGGTTTGGCCCTAAAGGGTACGTAACAATGTTGCATAAAGGCCCTTTTGCTTTTCCAGTTAAGAAAGTCTGAATACGTCAGGTGATTCAGAATGCCTTTTATTATTTTCAGCAAGCCTGGCTAGCTCAGTCGGTAGAGCATGAGACTCTTAGTCTCAGGGTCGTGGGTTCGAGCCCCACGTTGGGCGTGGCAACTTTATGGCCTTTCCTGCACTTTCCAAAACATCCTGAAGATTGATAAACAATGTTGAATCGTGGGTGCTGTGGCATAGATGGTGAAAAGCACCTTTCTTGTAAACAGGACATCCTGGGTTCAAATCCCAGCAGCACCTTTGTAGACTTATTTGGCCTTTTTAAAGTCTAAGTCTAAGTCTTTTTTAAGTTAAGACTCTTAATCTCAGGGTTGTCGGTTCGAGCCCCACGTTGGGCGTGGCCACATATTGGCGTTTTCTGCACTTCCCAAAGCATCTTAAAGATTGATAAACAATGCTGAATCATAGCTGCTGTGGCTTAGCTGGTTGAAAGCACCTGTCTTGTAAACAGGAGATCCTGAGTTCAAATCCCAGCAGCACCTTTGTAGACTTGTAAGAATGAGCACATGTATGTTGCATGAAGGCATTTTGCTTTTCCAGTTAAGAAAGTCTGAAGACGTCAGGTGATTCAGAACTGCTTTAGCAAGCCTGGCTAGCTCAGTCGGTAGAGCATGAGACTCTTAAAGGAGCTGACATCTGGGATGCTGGACATTCCTGAAAACGAATTGTTCATAGTTGCTGCATACAGAACCTCCCAAAAGAAACCAGAGGATGGAGAAGCGCCTCGTTCAATAGGCCTGGGACAAAAAGAGAGCCCTGATCAAATATGATGGAGAGAGGATTTATTTAGACCAAGATTATTCAACAGCGGTAATAAAGAAGAGGAGCCAGTATTCTGGGATACGAAAGGAGTTGCGTGAACGTAAAATAAGGTCCCACTTTATGCATCCAGCGAGGCTGAAGGTGTTCATTAACGGTGGGGAGCAAGTGTTTGATATGGTGACTGAGGCCTCTGCAGAGCTCCAAGCACAAAGCATCATCGGAACGCACCGCAGAGCGCATGAGGAGCGGCCGGTGCCCTCTAGTAAGCAGGCAGCGCCAGTGGGATTTGCTGAGACATCTCATAAGGCAATAATAAGCATTTGGATGACAACACAGCTGAACTTCGATTCCTGGCCAATGCATGGCTCTTGCGGTGGACATCCTTGTCTTTGAGTTGGTTTGACCGCGTGGTAAACTTTTTGAGGACATCCAGATGAGGAAAAACATTGACATGTTGCCCAGCCCCATCTGCCACGTGGATTCCCGCCTTCTCCAGGGCCTGGATAGTTCAGTCTGCAGAAAATCAGACAATTAATCTGGGGGCCCAGGGTTCATGTCCCTGTTCCAGCAATGTCGTTTCAAACCTTGTTGCGGTGCATGCTGAGGTTTGCCTCAGGCGTAATAATTGATGGAAGACACTGAAGACAGGTAAGTGATCACAAAGGCTTTATTTGCTATTTCAGTTGAAGGAGGACTGGAGCTGTGCATGTCTACCATGCCAAAGTAGCTTAGTTGGTGGGGGTTGAGGACTGTAGTTTGTGATTGGTTTGGAAATCCTTAGGTCGCTTGTTCAAATCCGGCTCGAAGGAGTTTTCCTATTTTTTTTGCAGTTTAAACTATTTCCTGTCCAGCCGAAGGATAACAGACAAAGCAGGGAGACCCTATTTTGAAAGCGGTGTCATTGGTCTAGGGGTATGTTTCTCGCTTAGTGTTGCGTTTTCTATAAACATGGACATTTGTGAAGTTTATTAGTTCATTATTTTATTATATATACGTTTCTTACCATTTAAGTTATATAATAATTATAAGTTTCATTAAAATGTTTATGTTATACCAGAGCTGCCAACATGTGAGTACTGTTTCAGGTTGAGCAAAAGTGTGGTTTCTCTTTAAGAGAAAGGTGTGCAGTGAGCCCATGTGACTGGTGTCACTGTGATAAGGAAGCGGGAGTTTTGTTTGGTGTGTTTGTACTGACATTCAATCCAGTGTGCAGCCACTTGGTAAGCTCTTTATGTCTGATTTCATGTTGTATGCTCTGTGTTGTCAGCTATCGCCATGTTTGTTGTACTGTGTTGGAGGCATATGATGTTTGCTGTCAATTGATAATTATTTGAGATTGAAATCCTTATTATTATTTCAGGTTTATTACCTGCTGGTTTCCTTTGAAAGACAATAAACAATTAAGAAAAGAAAACAAACTGAGTAATATCCATTGGCACACTGGAGAGCCTTTTCCGTGGGGAAAAACGGAACACTTAGGGTGCGACAGGTCCCGGGTTTAAGTCCTGGATGAGCCTGTTTTAAAAGTGCTGTATGGTACGTTGTTGGAAAATCCATAATAGACTAAAGGCTTTCTTTGCTATCTCAATTGAAGGAGGACTGGAGCTGTGCATGCCTACCACGCCAAAAAAACAACCCTTCAATAGCTTAGTTGCTGGGGGTTGTGGAGTGTAGTTTATGACTGGTTTGGAAGTCCTTAGGTCACTGGTTCAAATCTACCTCGAAGGGGTAAGATTCTTGCTTTGGGTGCGAGAGGTCCCGGGTTCAAATCCCGGATGAGCCCGTTTTGAAACGCCAGGCAAGCCCTGTATGGTACGTTGTTGGAAAATCCATAATAGACTAAAGGCTTTCTATGCTATATCAATTGAAGGAAGACTGGAGCGTTGCATGCCTACTGTCTCACCCTTCGATAGCTCAGTTGGTAGAGCGGAGGACTGTAGTTTATGACTAGATTGGAAATCCTTAGGTCGCTGGTTCAAATCCGGCTTGAAGGAGTTTAACTTTTTCCTCTTTTTTGCGGGTTAAACTATTTACAGTCCAAATGCAGGATAGCAGACAAAGCAGGGAGACCCTATTTTGAAAGAGGTGTACAGACTCGTTTCTCTAAACGGGAACCGAACCGATGGCGTGGATGTGAAAGCACAGATTCTAGCCGTTCTTCCCCCCCTCTAAGAGTAGCTTTTAACTGATAATGCAGCATAAAGTTGGCTCGTTGGTCTAGGGGTATGATTCTCACTTAGGGTACGAAAGGTCCCGGGTTCAAATTCCGGACGAGCCCATTTTGAAACGCCAGGCAAGCCCTGTATGGTACGTTGTTGGAAAATCCATATTAGACTAAAAGCTTTCTTTGCTATCTTAATTGGAGGAGGATTGGAGCGTTGCATGCCTAAAACGTAAAAATACCAGTTACGGTTTCACCCTTCGATAGCTCAGTTGGTAGAGCGTAGGACTGTAGTTTATGAATGGATTGGAAATCCTTAGGTCGCTGGTTTATATCCGGCTTGAAGGAGTTTACGTTTTTCCTCTTTTTTTGCGGTTTAAACTATTTAAAGTCCAAATCCATATTAGACTAAAGGCTTTCTTTGCTATCTTAATTGGCAGATGGCAGACTCCAGACGCAGATGGCACCCTTTGAACGCCTGTCAAACAACCCCTTTCATTTGGAAGCCTCCAGCCCCAGTGGCCTAATGGATAAGGCACTGGCCTCCTAAACCAGGGATTGTGGATTCAAGTCCCATCTGGGGTGACAGGCAGCAGAGTTGCACACCCACGCTCTCCTGGACTTTACTGTTTGTGCTGTCTTTTGCCCCACACTTGCGTTGTGTCGGGGGTCGTTGGAACACACAAGATCATCTGCCTTGTCCATTAAGGCAACGTAGGAATTTTAGCTAGTTGAACATTTTTCAGCAAGCTAACAACAACCAGGGTGGTCTGAGGCAAACCTTCCCAGCGCTGGTTCTCAGGCTTCCTGCTGAGCATGTTTCAGACCTGATCGGGTCCTCGCAGGGATCAGCAGAAGCTACGGAATGAGCGTACAAGCGGCACCAGGGCACCTGACTTGGCGTTTCCGAAAACAGGCCAACTCAAACGAGCCTCAACTTAGTCAGTGGGCATAATTGGAATTTGAATGAAGTTGAATGAAGTTTCTGCCCAGTTTCGAACCAGGGACCATCCGTGTGTAAGGCGAACGTAATAACCACTACAGTACAGGAACCAACTGCTTAATATAGCGGGAAACCCAGAATTAACTACAAACTGTTCCGAAATGGTGGCTGTTCGTAAAATAAAACTAGCGCGAAAGGTTTCTGAATGTGGCCGGGGCTCTCGATGATGGTTTTAATGACACAAGGGCGGTGTGAGTAATACAATAAAATCGTTCCGCTCCAAGTTTCCATATCGCGAAATGTCTTCGCAGCATGGCAGTGGGTCTTATCGACTGAAGGAAGCGCGAGTGTGGCCTGGTGGACAATTCAGATTTCAGCTGTCAGTGGTGACAAGGAGGTAGTGAAGCAAGTGACGAGGTGGCCGAGTGGTTAAGGCGATGGACTGCAAATTCATTGTGCTCTGCACGCGTGAGTTCTTGAAAGCCATATTCATGAAGCGCCCACTTTTTTGGAAGTTCAACTTCTTCCGTCGCTTTCGTGCTCCTACCGAATCTGCGTATGCGTCGCAAGATGATTGTGCCCGTTGGGAGACGGCGTGCTCCTAGGTGGCATCTTCGATGTGTCGGCAGATTATCAGATTTTCCCTTGGTGTGAGTTGCGTCAAGCTTGTACTTCCTTTACTAAACCACGGTGCCTCGTACCCTAACGAGCGGAAGAGATTATCCACCCTCTTCAACTCTGATGGTCTGCGGGCAGGACCAAGATCCGAAACAAACATGAAAAAGAGGTCTTCCTTGGGTGGGCTCAAACCACCATCCTTTCGGTTATCAACCGAACGTGCTAACCACTTGCGCCACAAAGACCCTCCTACTGCCTACCCTATACGATCCATGTTTGAAAGCAGGTAGCGCAAGCGTGGCCTATAAGTAGTCTGAGCTGGCAGCGGGTGTTTCAAAATGGGCTCGTTCGGGATTTGAACCCGGGACCTCTCACACCCAAAGCGAGAATCATACCCCTAGACCAACGAGCCAACTTGCCTGATAGCTTTCAGTTAAAAGCTACTCTTAGAGGGGGGGAAGAAGGGCTAGAATCAATGCTTTCACATCCACGCCATCGGTTCGGTTCCCATTTAGAGAAACAAGTCTGTACACCCCTTTCAAAATAGGGTCTCCCTGCTTTGTCTGTTATCCTGCATTTGGACTGTAAATAGTTTAAACCGCAAAAAAAAGAGGAAAAAAGTAAAACTCCTTCGAGCCGGATATGAACCAGCGACCTAAGGATTTCCAATCCAGTCATAAACTACAGTCCTCCGCTCTACCAACTGAGCTATCGAAGGGTGAGACTGTAGCTGGTATTTTGGCGTTGTAGGCATGCAACGCTCCAGTCCTCCTTCAATTGAGATAGCAAAGAAAGCCTTTAGTCTAATATGGATTTTCCAACAACGTACCATACAGGGCTTGCCTGGCGTTTCAAAATGGACTCGTCCGGGATTTGAACCCGGGACCTCTCGCACCCTAAGCGAGAATCATACCCCTAGACCAACGAGCCAACTTGATGCTGCATCATCAGTTAAAAGCTACTCTTAGAGGGGGGGAATAAGGGCTAGAATCTGTGCTTTCACATCCACGCCATCAGTTCGGTTCCCATTTAGAGAAACGAGTCTGTACACCCCTTTCAAAATAGGGTCTCCCTGCTTTGTCTGCTATCCTGCATTTGGACTGTAAAGCCAAACTGATGCGCAGTGTCTGTAAGGGGGATTTCCACCAGTCTAGGTGGCTGTGGTTCCATGGTGTAAAGCACTCTGGGCTCTGAATCCAGCGATCGGAGTTCAAATCTCGGTGGAACCTTAGTCGGTGGTCGAGGGCGCATCACTTTGTATATAGGCATAATCACAAGTATCAGGATTCACCATACAACTATGTGAAGAGTGAAGCGTCCAAGTAGCGATGCGAAGGCTGTGATGGCGAAGCAGGAACCGAAAGGGGCAAAACAGTCCCTTCTCCACGTCAGGGAATTGAACCCTGGTCTCCCGCGTGACAGGCGGGGATACTAACTACTATACTAACGAGGACACGACGATAGATGCAGTTTTCCATCGGAGATCACCATCAACTCAAGGGCCCTGAATGGAAGGCGGGAATCCACGTGACAGATGGGGCTGGGCAACTTGTCAATGTTTTTTCTCATCTGGATGTCCTCAAAAAGTTTACCGCGCGGTCAAACCAACTCAAAGACAAGGATGTCGACCGCAAAAGCCTTGCATTGGCCGGGAATCGAACCCGGGCCTCCCGCGTGGCAGGCGAGAATTCTACCACTGAACCACCAATGCAACCATATAAATTGTCTATGAGGTCACGTTACACGAGTCGCTATCACCGTTACGCCTAGGCGAGAGGATGGAGACGTGCCAAATTGCACCAAGAGCCAAACTGATGCGCAGTGTCTGTAACGGGGATTTCCACCAGTGTAGGTGGCTGTGGTTCCATGGTGTAACTGTCAGCATTCTGGGCTCTGAATCCAGCAATCAGAGTTCAAATCTCGGTGGAACCTGAGTCGGTGGTCGAGGACGCATTACTTTTTATCTAGTCATAATCACAAGTATCAGGATTCACCATACAACTATGTGAAAAGTGAAGGTATGTCCTCAGTCATCCGAGTAGTAATGCGAAGGCTGTGATGGCGAAGCGGGTGGGAACCAAAAGGGGCAAAAACAGTCCCTTCTCCCCATCAGGGAATTGAACCCTTGGGCCCGTTTCAGAAAGGAGGTTCAACGAACTTTCAAGTTTAAACTTGAAATCTGAGTTGCCAAACCTAAAGGTCGGAAACTCTGGGTTTTCGGTGTCAGAACAGTTGAAAATAATGAGTTTTATCAACTCTGAGTTGGCTGACTCAAGCTGGCTTAAGCGTGTGCACCGCAACTATAAAAAGCCACTATCAATGGAACGTAGCTATAAGGATTCACCATGGAAAGAGCATAAGGGAAGCGTATTTCTCCCAAACAGAACCAGAAGTGCTTATCCAAGTTCATGGCGAATATGAAAATATTTATGACACAGTGTGTAATTTATTAATTATACATCAGTGGGTCGCAAGTTACTTAACAGACCGTTATCAATTTGTAGAGATCAACAGCATGAAATCCAAATATTGTAAGCTTGCTTGTTGGGTTCCCCAAGGATCGGTCCTTGGACCAATACTTTTTCTTATTTACATTAATGACATAATGTCTGTTTCCAATTTACCAAAATGCATCCTGTTTGCAGATGACACCACCTTATTTTACTCTGGAAATGATATAAATGACGTTCAAAAAATTGTAGAAAACGAGTTTCCAAAAATAATAAAATGGTTCAATGCCAATAAATTATCTATAAACATTAATACAACTAAATTTATGGTTTTTAGTTGTAAGTACAAAGATATAAATACAAGACTTTTCAAACAAGGAAAAGAGATAGAAAGAACACATAAGATACATTTTTTAGGGGTTATGATTGATGAACAGTTAACATGGAAACCTCATATAGAAAAAATCAAAACTAAAGTATCCCAAACCATTGCTGTTCTACACAAGGTAAAATACTCTCAATAAAAACGCAACGTTTTTACTGTATACATCTTTGATCGTTTAACATACTGTGTTGAAGTGTGGGGAAAAGCTTGCAAAACTTACATTTAACCAATTTTCCTTCTACAAAAAAGAGCAATTTGTGTAATCAGTGGGAGTGGTTATAGAGCACACACAAATCCAATATTTATGCACCTGGAAACATTCAAATTCAATGAATTACTAGAATTTAAGGTTTAGGTATGTGACAGATCAAGCTTTCAACAGGTGTTCATATGCTGATGCACTAGTAGTAGCGTAAACACTAATTTCTGCAGGATTAAAGACATCTCCACTTGAGCACACTGCCACAGTTTAAGTTTAAGTAGAAAGCAAGCAGTAAACAACACTATGTGTCTGGTAGCACTTTACATTACAGGTCAGGACCAAGGTGAACCTTTAATAAACAGAGAATCCCCCTCTATATAAGATGCTGCATGGCCAGAAAACATCAGTCTGATCCCGGGACCACACTCACTGTTTTTTTGGACTTTGTCTTGACATCGCGGACTCCAATAAAACACTTTGCATCAAACTTGGAAGAAACTCTGTTGTTTTTTTGACTTAGAATCTGCACAAGCTTGGAAATTTAGAATCTACACCAGCTTGAAGACTTAGAAAAATTACCAACTCTTGGGGTCCAAAGGCATTAAGTTGGACTTAGTGCATTTTACTCTAAAAAAGTAGAACAAATGGACTTTTACCACTTTCAAAGGATATTATTATTAAATAATTGGGACACATTCACCTTACCAAATGTTATACAACACCACCCACCCACACACAAACACACACACGCACACACACACACCTACACACACACACACACACACACACACAGAGCACACACAGAGCACACTCACACAGGTGCAAGTGTTATGATATTTGACTAGAACCATTTATGTTCTCACAGGAAAACATTCAGTGCACACTCAACAGGGGAGAGGCAAAACAAATAAAAGATTATTTGCATGGAAGTCCTACCAACATTACACTCTGTCAGGCAAACCTTTAAAAATGACCAGCAGAAGCAAAATGATGACAGTCCAGGAGGCTCTGGGAGTCATTATTGATCATTACAGTGAAGTCGAGGAAGATGTGTGTGGTGACAGATTTTGATGTTCTATAAATTGTGTTGATGTTTGAAACTGTATGGACATATGGCAAGTTACATTCTGGTCAGAGGTTAACACCTCCCCCAGACAGGACGATGACTGCTTATTCTATCAATGCAAATGATGACAGAAGGTCTTGGAGACAACATTCCTTTGGAGGTGATAACCAACTGGCAAAGGTTTGCTCCTCACACCCATAGTGGATTTGGGTACAAAGAACGTCTGGGTTCACAACTGTAAGAATCTCCCCGAAGTCGGTGTCGTGTTACCAGAGAACTATTAGAATTTCTCAGTTGTCCGTGTGTGAAGATCGTTCTCCCGTTGCGAACCCACGAGCGCTCGGGAGCACTGAATACACCAACACAAGCCTTACAGCAAAGAGTGATTTATTCAGAATGCTCAAATAAAGAAGGTTACATACAGAGTATATATAGGCGAAGACAAGGAGGGGTTGTCTGCGAAGGAATGTGCATGTGTGTGCATAACAGGACATAAGTCTAAACTAATCAGTGAGACCAGGAGCCAGTTAATCAGAACGGGAACCAGTTGTGTCTGCAAGGCATCACATGTCCTTGATAATGTCCTGATATGCGGAATAGCAGGAGACAAAGGCGGGGGTGTTATGCAGGGTACAATTGGGCAGACATAAGTTTAACATGACCTCTAAACAATATCCTCACAACAACTGTTGGGGTATTATATATACAGGTGCCGAGGGTAGGCTCGGGGCCTTGCTCTCTGGAGATTCCTCACTCTCCAAGAGACAATGGTCACAGAGCTCTGTTGTGTGTGTCATGTCTGTCCTGTCTGTTTCATGTTCCATGTCTTCTTATTGTGAATTGTGAAATACAGTGCTCTTCATCCCCAAATACACATCAGGCAAAACTGTGCAGAAAATATAATCAAGAAAATGCCAGGGCCCACAAGAATGGCAATGACTCGTGTGACTGACATCAAGTCAACTTTTGAGCTGGTCATGCCAGATTCAATACAGAAAATCATTCTGGAAATGACTAATCTGTAAGGGAGGCCGGTTTTTGGGGACCTAGCAGTTGAAGGCTTGGGCCCATGATTGACGCAGCATCACAGGCAGGAGGATGAGGAAAGGGACTGGGAACTGGCTCATTGTCCATCAGGGAGACTGACATCCAACTGGCGATCAGATCCAGGGTGGGTACAGCATCTCAGAACGATGTCCACTGGCACCAGGTCCAACATTGGCCGTCGACTACTGTCACAAACCTTGGCTCAAAGGGTTTGTAACATAAATAAGGAATCCACACGCAGACGGGATACGCTTTAAAGGTTTATTAAATCAGATAATTAACAAACAAAAAAGCGCTAATAAGGGAGGCCTGTTATGGTCGCGCGTGTTAACAACGACAAAGGTACAACCTTACAAGCACAACTCATGTTCCCTTCTGTAGTAAACGAGTTTTGGTCCTTCTTGTTTGGAGCGCTGCCCCAACAAGCAGCCAGATCCAGCAGTCTCACCGTAACTCAGGAATGTATTCCAGAAATAAAGCAGACAACGGCATGCAACGCCATTCATAAGGAAATTGCGCAACTTCAGACCAAGCACCCCAACGCATTGATAGTAACATCAGGAAACTTCAACTATGTCAGTGTCTCATCAACACTGTCCACCTTCACCCAGTATGTGAGTTGTCCAAGTAGAGAGGAGAGGACACTGGACCTGCTGTATGCCAACGCTAAGGACGCATACATCTCTTCCCCCCTCCTCCCACTGGGTCGGTCAGACCACAACCTGGTCCACGTCAGACCCTGTTTCGTGCCCCTGGACAAGCGGCATGGCTGTGAAAGCACAGATTCTAGCCCTTATTTCCCCCCTCTAAGAGTAGCATTTAACTGAATATTAGCCATCAAGTTGGCTCGTTGGTCTAGGGGTATGATTCTCGCTTCGGGTGCGAGCGGTCCCGGGTTCAAATCCCGGATGAGCCCTTTTTACAATGCCAGGCAAGCCCTGGATGGTACGTTGTTGGAAAATCCAATTTAGACTAACGGCTTTCTTTGCTATCTTAATTCGAGGAGGACTGGAGTGTTTCAGCAAAAATAGTAAAAACAAAAACAAAATTGGCATGGTGTAACAGCACAACGGTTGTTGCACAACAGACCAATTTGTATCCCTTTTGTTGTAGAGTCCGAGAGGCACCTGGCTGCAGTCCACCACCGTGGGGCGGTAGCGTTGCAGGCACCACAGAGAGGCGTCAGCACCGCCGTGAGGCGATGAGTTTCCGGAGTTGTTTTTTTCCAAGTCAGACGCGCAAGGAGTGACGCTCAATACACGCGCAATACATTTTGCCTACTACAAAGCTGAGGATCTTGAAAAGAGAAGGTAAAAATGCTGATAACTGAAAATAATGGAGGTTAGGAATAACAATAAAGTTATTACTGTTATTCATAAGCTTACATTTCGTAAGATGTCATATGCCTATACATTTTATTGTGTACAAAACAATACTTTACTGCCTTTTCGTTATAATAATAATAAATTGTCATTGAACCTTATTGCACTGCTGTTTTTCATGTTTGGCTCTATATCTATGCCAATTATGTTTTTGTGCTGATATGTACAATATAATCCAAGCAAATTATTACATGATAAATGACAACATGTAAAACACACCAAGTCACAATATGATTTGACTTTTAGCTGTTCAGATTAGGCCAAATATTTTCTTTGGTCCATTATTTCTGCACAGAATTTCCATTCCATATTTTTTCCTCAGAATCAAGTGATTCCATATTTTTTTCCCTGTGCTCGGTGTGTAAAAGTAACATTTGCTGACCACCACAATGTTTATTATTAATTTGCTTTAGTGTTTCTGAATGCCAAGGAGTTGCACTTTTGAGAAACGTTATAATTTTTTCATGCTTTTTATCTGAGTTTGTTCTAAAGAATAAAATGTCTGAGTGAGTGCTCGCCCAAGACTGGTGATTCCATACTTTTTGCTAGGGGTTGTAATATGGATTTTCCAACAATGTACCATACAGGGCTTGCCTGGCGTTTCAAAATGGACTTGCGTGGGATTTGAACACGGGACCTCTCACACCTGAAGTGAGAATCATACCCCTAGACCAACGACACTGCTTCAAAAATAGGGTCTCCCTGCTTTGTTTGCTATGCTGCGGCTGGACAGGAAATAGTTTAAAGGAAGGAAGCAGTGAAAAAAGGAAAACATTTAACTCCTTGGAGCCGGATTTGAAGTCCTCAACCCCCACCAACTAAGCTATCGAAGGATGGTATTTCGGCGTGGTAGGCATGCACAGCTCCAGTCCTCCTTCAATTGAGATAGGAAATAAAGCCTTAGCGATCACTTACCTGTCTTCAGTGTCTTCCATCAATTATTACCATCAATTATTACCATCAATTATTACCATCAATTATTACGTCTGAGGCAAACCTCAGCAAGCACCGCAACAAGGTTTGAAAAGACATTGCCGTTCGGGAAATGAACCCTGCACCCTCAGATTAAAATTCTGATGTTCTGCAGACTGAACTATCCAGGCCCCGGTATCCAATGAATGATGGTTTTATTCATCTTCCTCCTGTGCATTGAAACTACTGAACACCAAACCACTGTCACTTCATCTCTCCTGTGCACAGAATCTACAAGTGACTATTTATCTTCTTCCTGCATACTGGAGCCACTGAAGTTGTCTTCTTCGGCCGCTAGTATCAGGCCTGCGTTGTAAATTGTTTTTTTGCCACTCGGATTTCAGGGGTACGTCAAGAATGCACTTCAACTCGAGCAAAGAGTCTTCCAAGACTCCAACGTCATGGGCTGAGCAGACACTGCTTGCAACTCTTAGACATGGGCCAGTAGAGCAACAGATACCGTGTCTGACTACGGATTAGAAGATTCTAGGTTCGACTCCTGGCTGTCCTGAGTGCCTTTTTTGCGACTTGGGTGTTTGGGAAACAAGAGAAAATATGTAAAGTAGATGAGCATAGTGTGCCACCCTCAAATAATACGCGTTATGACGTTATCTACCATTTAACGCTCTTTTACTTTACATACTATCTTGCTTTCGCATACTCTTAGATCCATTAAAGCATGAAGCAGATGAAGCATTTTAAGTCCCATCTGGGGTGACAGGCAGCAGAGTGGCGAAGTGGAACAGCAGACCTGATCAGCAGAAGCTAGGGAATGAGCGTCCAAGCGGCACCAGGGCACCTGACTTGGCGTTTCCGAAAACAACAGGCCAACTCCAACGAGCCGCAACACACTCGGCTCAATAGCAATTTGACAAAAACGGCATGAAGTTTCCACCCGGGGACCTTTCATGTGTGAGGCGAACATGATAACCACTACACTACAGAACCCAACTGCTTAAAAGAGCAGGAAACCCAGTAGGTTTAGGGTTTAAACAAGCGGCACCAGGGAACCTGACTTGGTGCTTCCGAAAACAACAGGCCAACTCCAACGAGCCGCAACTCACTCAGTGGGCACAATTGCAATTTGACTTAAGCAGAATTAAGTTTCTGCCCCGTCTCAAACCGGGGACCTTTCGCGTGTGAGGCGAACGTAATAACCACTACACTACAGAAACCAACTGCTTAAAGAGCAGGAAACCCAGTAGGTTTAGGGTTCAAACAAGCAGCACCAGGGAACCTGACTTTGTGCTTCCGTAAACAACAGGCCAACTCCATTGAGCCGCAACTTACTTCGTGGGCACAATTGCAATTTGACCAAAGCAGAATGGATTTTCTGCCTGGTCTCGAACCAGGGACCTTTCGCATGTGAGGCGAACGTGATAACCACTACACTACAGAAACCAACTGCTTGCTAAGAGTGGGAAACCCAGTAGGTTTAGGGTTCAAACAAGCGGCACCAAGGCAGCTAACTTGGCGTTTCCAAGAAAACAGGCCAACTCAAACAAGTCGCAACTTACTCAGTCCGCACAATTGCAATTTGACAAAAGCTGAATGAAGATTCCGCCGAGTTTCGAACCGGGGACCTTTTGCGTGTGAGGCGAATGTGATAACCACTACACTACAGAAACCAACTGCTTGCAAAGAGTGGGAAACCCAGTAGGTTTAGGGTTCAAACAAGCGGCACCAAGGCAGCTAACTTGGCGTTTCCGAAAACGACAGCCCAACTCCGAGTCGCAAGTCGGCACAATTGCAATTTGACAAAAGCCGAATGAAGTTTCCGCCCAGTTTCGAACCGGGGACCTTTCGCGTGTGAGGCGAATGTGATAACCACTACACTACAGAAACCAACTGCTTGTAATGAGTGGGACACCCAGGAGGTTTAGAGGTCAAACAAGCGGCACCAGGGACGCTAACTTGGCTTTTCCGAAAACGACATCCCAACTCCAACGAGTCGCAACTCACTCAGTCGGCACAATTGCAATTTGACAAAAGCTCAATTAAGTGTCCGCCCGGTTTTGAACCGGGGACCTCACGCATGTGAGGCGAACGTGATAACCACTACACTACAGAAACCAACTGCTTGCAGAGAGTGGGAAACCCAGTAGGTTTAGGGTTCAAACAAGCGGCACCAAGGCAGCTAACCTGGCGTTTCCAAAAACAACAGGCCAACTTCAACGAGCCGCAACTCACTCAGTCCGCACAATTGCAATTTTGACAAAAGCAGAAAGAAGTTTCTGCCCGGTTTCGAACTGGGGACCTTTCACGTGTGAGGCAAATGTGATAACCACTACACTACAGAAACCAATTTTTTGCAAAGAGTGGGAAACCCAGTAGGTTTAGGGTTCAAACAAGCGGCACCAGGGCAGCTAACTTGGCGTTTCCAAAAATGACAGCCCAACTAAGAGTCGCAAGTCGGCACAATTGCAATTTGACAAAAGCAAAATGAAGTTTCCGCCCAGTTACGAACCGGGGACTTTTCGCGTGTGAGGCGAACGTGATAACCACTACACTACAGAAACCATGTCCATGATCTTTTTAAATACATCGCATAATTTTAATTATACTGCATACAATTTTACATATATATAGTATATTGTCGTTTCTCATTTCATTTAAATCTCCAACATACGTTGTTTGTATATGTCTTTTTATATTGATTTGAGTGGTATTATTATTACTCTGGCCAAGTGTTATATTGATATGCTGATGAAGACTGCTTGTCAAACTGCTGTCAGAGGTTTCATAAAGATGTGTTTTATTGCAGTACAGTGAACGCTCGCTATATCACGGTTCAGTACAGTGAACCCTCGCAATATCACGGTTCACGTTTTTTCACTACTTCACGGATTTGCCTCGTGCATTGTGTTCTGCATTCTGATTGGCAAACAGTCTCTCCGTGTCTTCTCTACCCGTGCGTCAATAAAGTTGCGGTTTACTGTAATATGTACTGTACACGTACGTAACATTCGCAGAAAACTGTGAAGTGGTATTGATGTTTTATGTTTGAATTTTGCGTTAGCTGGCCTAAGCCTAGCTCCCCAGGTAGTGGTAGGCGTGAGTAGCTCTTTTGGTTTAAATCTCTGTTCTTTTGCCTTTGTGTTTTTGGTATGGAGGCAGGTTAGAAACCTGTATTCTGTTTTCCTTGTTTGGATTAGGCAAGTTAGTTTTGGTTAGCATGTTTTGTTTGTTGTTTTGGGCAAGACTCACCCTGAAGCCCTGCACTACCCTAATTACTTAAACATTGCGTATTCTGTCTGTCTGGTATCTCTGGTCATTTGTTTGTTTGGTAGCGGAGGGGAAGAGGGGAAGGTTTTCTTTGGTTTTGTTCGTCTGGTTCCCCTAGGTTGGACGTAACAAGACGTTCTGAATCACCTGACGTATTCAGACTTTCTCAATTGAAAAGCAAAAATGGCCTTTGTGCAACATACATGTGCTCATTCTTACAACGAAGTCTACAAAGGTGTTGCTGGGATTTGAACCCAGGATCTCCTGTTTACAAGACAGGTGCTTTCAACCAGCTAAGCCACAGCACCCATGTTTCAACATTGTTTATCAATCTTTAAGATGCTTTGGAAAGTTTAGAAAACGCCAATATGTGGCCACGCCCAACGTGGGGCTCGAACTCACAACTCTGAGATTAAGAGTCTCATGCTCTACCGACTGAGTTAGCTGGGCTTGCTGAAGTCAATGCAAGGTGTTCTGAATCACCTGACGTATTCAGACTTTCTGAATTGAAAAGCAAAAATGGACAATGAAGTCTTCAAAGGTGCTGCTGGGATTTGAACCCAAGATCTACCTGAATTTAGCCTCAGGTCGGTTGCATGAAAGCAGATAACATTTAGCCTGGCCAAGTTACCATGGTGATTTATTCTCTGCAGCTAGCCTTCTCCGGACCAGGCTAACAGCCAGGCTAAAATTAATCCTAGTGATTCACCTGTATTTCCACCGTCAATCCTGTGAGGAATTCACGTGTTTTACAGCATGTCCATGATCTTTTTAAATACATTGCATCATTTTAATTATACAGCATAAACAATTTACATATATAGTAAATTGTCATTTCTCATTTCATTTAAATCTACAACAGTCTTTTTATATTGATTTAAGTGGTATTATTATTACTCTGGCCAAGTGTTATATTGATATGCTGATGAAGACTGCATGTCAAACTGCCGTCGAGGTTTCATAAAGATGTGTTTTCTTGCAGTACAGTGAACCCTCGCTATATCACGTTTTCAATACAGTGAACCCTCGCGGTATCATGGTTCAGTACAGTGAATCCTCGCGATATCGTTTCATTTTTTTTCGCTACTTCACGGATTTGCCTCGTGCATTTTTTCTGCATTCTGATTGGATAAACAGTCTCTCCGCTTCTTCTTTACCTGTGCATCAATAAAGTTGCGGTTTATTGTAATATGTACTGTGTCTGTACACCTACGTAACATTCGCAGAAAAAGTTACATTTATGGACATGCTTAATTGTAGCCCAATTATGACAGCTCCAGAGGATTGTAAAATTTTTGCATACTAACGCATTAAGCCGGTCCGCTTTTCGGTCAGGCTTATTCTCTTTATTTGATTATGGCTTGAGTATGCCTTTTTAAAATAATATCCTTCTCCTCCTCATAAAACTCCATCAGGAGCTGTTGTTCTGCGGCCGTGAAATATGTTGCGCGACTCTTGTCCATGTTCTGATCGGTGATTCTGTGAGCGATCGCGAGGTCTATTTAAGAATGCCGTGAACACGCATTTATCCTGACTACCTACACCTGGCTTGACATAGCCTTGCCTTTTCATCCTGGCTTGGCAAACGTGCAACCAATTAAGCCAGGATACAACGGCCATACTAGGTCGAGCCGCGCTTGCTCAGTTATCCTGGATTTCATTATTCTACTTTTGTGCAATACCCCTCTCGAACACAAAAGTAGTGACAACAAACAAACACAACAGGAGGGTTAATTGATCAGACACTTTTACTCAGAGCTCCGAAGAAAGTCATGACCTTATAATGCAGGAAGAACAATTACTTGACTAAATTACAGACCTACTTAATAAGTGATACTTAACAGATATTATTTTATTCACAGACATGATTAACCACTCTGATCGTAATCCTTTCCTCAAAGCTTCGTTAAGAGGCAGTGAACAGTCATCAATAGCAGAAAGCTAAGGGAATATCATATCTCATTATCGTAGTTTACGAGACCAGACACTTTAGAAATACATTCCACAAGTTAAGAACTATAGAAATGATGCCTGAAAGTAGAGTCTTAACAAACATCCAGGTGAGAGGGGGAAGGCATTTAAACTGCCGTCATTCACACTGATGGTGACAAACTAAACCTAATCGTTCATGTGCAGCTTGACAATAGAACGCTAACCCTGTGAATAACATTAACCAAATACAAGGTAGTGAGCATCCAATAAGTTTTATTCAAAAATACCCACAGTACCCATAATGCATTTCCGATGGAGATCTACACATCAGCATGTTTAGATGAGGAACATGAATTGAACATGAAGGAACATGAATCCTCTGGAGCTGTCATAATTGGGCTACAATTAAGCATGTCCATAAATTTAACTTCTTCTGCGAATGTTACATAGGTGTACAGACACAGTACCTATTACAGTAAACCGCAACTTTATTGATGCACCGGTAGAGAAGACGCAGAGAGACTGTTTATCCGAATGCAGAACACAATGCACAAGGCAAATCCGTGAAGTGAACCGTGATATCGCAAGGATTCACTGTACTGAACCATGATATCGCGAGGCTTCACTGTACTGAACCGTGATATAGCGATGGTTCACTGTACTGCATTAAAACACATCTTTATGAAACCTCGACGGCAGTTTGACAATCAGTCTTCATCAGCATATCAATATAACACTTGGCCAGAGTAATAATGATACCACTTCAATGATTGAAGTGAATTGAATGAGTTCGATGCTGTTGTAATAACTTTTAACAGAGAACCAAAATCCACTCTGATCATATCCCCTTCCTCACAACTCCACTAGGAAGCAGTGAACGTTCATCAACAGCAGAGAGCAAACTAAGTAAATCATTACTCTCAACTCGCTTCACGCTCAGAAGGAAATATCATATCTCATCATCATGGATAGTGAGACCAGACACTTTAGAAACACATTCCACAAGTTATAAACTATAGAAATGATCCCTGAAAGTATAGTCTTAACTAGAGAGCAGGTGAAGCAGAGCACCGTATCACAGAGCTGCAGTTACCAGTCATGGTGACACCTTGGTACTCTGAGCCCCGCCCCCTGATTGACATCAGAGGCATCTGTATGGTTCAACCTCGGCAGGGACACGCCTCTTTCTCACTAAATATTCACTCTATAAATGTACCATAGGCATTAATAAATATAACTTTGAAGAAATTATATGTTCACAGATAAATACAACTACTCTGATCATGTTCCCTTCCTCAAAGCTTCATTTTGAAGCAGTGAATGCTCAACAACTGCAGATGAAGTTAATCATTACTTTCAGCTTGATGCATGCTCAGGAGGAAATATCATAACTCATACTACACACTTTAAAAATACATTTCACAAGTTAAGAACTACAGTAATGATCCCTGAAAGTATAGTCTTAACAAACATACAGGTGAAAGGGGGAAGGCATTTAAACTGCCATCATTCACACTGATGGTGACAAACTAAACCTAATCATTCATGTGCAGCTTGACAATAGAACTCTAACCCTCTGAATAACATTAACAAAATACAAGGTAGTGAGCATCCAATAAGTTTTATTCTAAAATACCCACAGTACCCATGATGCATATCAGTGTGGTCAACGCGCCAATTGATTATGCAAGTTGGGATCAGTAAACGTATTTCTATCCCAAATTTATTCATTGATTCATTCATTCATTGATTCATTCATTGATTCATTCATTCATTTTCTTCTGCTTATTCCCGTTAGGGGTCACAGGTGACTGGAGCCTATCCCAGTTAGTTTTGGGCCGTAGGCAGGGTACACCCTGGACTGGGGCCAGCTAGTCGCAGGGCTATCACACAGACAGTGACAAACAACATAGAGACAACCATTCACTCGCACAGTCATACACTAGGGACAATTTTTTTCCACAATGCCCAATTAACCTACCACATGCATGTCTTTGGACGGTGGGAGGAAGCCGGAGTACCCGGAGAGAACCCACGGTAACACGGGGAGGACATGCAGACTCTACCCAGAGAAATCATGGTCGGGCCCGAGATTCGAACTCATGATCTCCTTATTGGGAGGCGAGAGCACTAACCGCTCTGCCACCGTGCACCCCTTTTCACCCCTAAATCCCAAATTTAGTTTCATACTAAAGATATTTCACATTGAATGTTGAATGTATTCACTTATCTCAAACTACTTTCAAGTTATAGCCTTTTGAATTCTCGAAGTTGAAGTTTTCATTTTCATTTTTCATCCCCTGCGCCACTCGGCTGCTGTTGCGGTGTTGCAAACCCACAATCTCAGCAGTATGAGGCCAGCGCCCCATCCATTTGGCCAGTAGGGCTTGAGGCTCATGCGTTTCAGCCACAGAATTGAGATTGTCCCTCAGTCTCGTGGTCGCTGAGGCGCAACCACGCTTTGACTTCAAAGTCTTCAAAAGAGCCTCGGACGCCCACCGCCTTCAACCTCATTGAGCCACCCTGATCAAACGTAACCAACCATGGCTGCCACTCTTTTCCTTCCTCCCTGACATGGCGTTGACGAGAGCTATGTTCAGGATTTGTAAGGCTCTTACAGGGTCTGGATAGATCAGTCGGCAGAGCATCAGACTTTTAATCTGAGGGTGCAGGGTTCAAGTACCTGTTTTGGCAATGTCTGTTCTAAACTTGTTGCGGTGCTTGCTGAGGTGTTCTGTGTTGGTCACGGCAATAAGCCTCACCTCGAGGACGACGCAGTGGCCTTTTATCTGAGCGTTCAGAGTTACTGGTTTCTTCCAAGCAATGACATGGAATCAGAAAGAGCAATTTAAACACCGACAACAGCTTGAGGGTTGAAAAGCTCTACCATAGAGAGCTTTCTCTGACCAGGAATCGAACCCGGGCCGCGGCGGTGAAAGCGCCGAATCCTAGCCACTAGACCATCAGGGAGGATTTGTCAGTTGCTGTCAAAACATGAGCACCTAGCTGCAGGGCTAAAGTGCTCAGGCTGAGTAACTCCTGGGAGACCTTGGCCAAAATAAAGGCACTGCTGAGATTTTAACTCAGGATTTCCTGTTTACTTAACAGGTGCTTTGACCAACTAAGCCACGGCGCCTCTCTGTGAACCACGAGGAAGAGATTTTCCAGCGTCTTCACATCTGATGGTCGGGACAGGTCCTTTTCGCACAGGGCAGGGCCCACATCAGAAACAAACACGGACTCGAACCACCATCCTTTCGCCTCACTGCTCGCTGACTGAGCTTGGAGTTAAACCCACAATACTTGAGAGAAGAGGGCATTTGCTCACACTCTCCTATCCCACAGGTAACACGAAGGTTTGTCTTTTTGTTGTTGTCATTTTGTCAGGCTCACGCGTTTTATTCAAACTGTCTGGGGGGACGGGCCTTGGTAGACTTCAAGCCTTGTTGGCGCAGTAGGCAGCGCGTCAGTCTCATAATTTGAAGGTTTTGAGTTCGAGCCTCACACAGGGCAGTGGTTTTTTAATAACCAAAATAGCATCCGTTTCCAAATAAAAGGATCGTTTGACAGGTGTTCAAAGGGCTCCATCTGCGTCTGGAGAGGTTGGCTCAGCAGCTCTGGCCTGTCAACAAAGCAGCTCTGGCCCGGTAGCAGAGCAGGTGTGGACGGTTAGCTCAGTTGGTCAGAGCGTGGTGTCCTTTCGTGTTTGATTTAGACAATATGTGGTGAGGCTTTCAAATGCTTCATCGGGGCTTTTAGTAAACCTGTGAGGTTTGCAATTTGCTGTCTGCTCGAGAAGGGGTGACTGGTCCAGGCTGAGACGATTGCAACGCTGGACCTGGTGCGCAAGCCTGTCTCATTGAAACAACCGAACGACTGGACAAACCTGTCCTTTCTCCAGAGCCAGAGCCGGTGCCAGATTCAGCTTCAATATGTGTTTCATAGAATGTGGGTTAATGGACAAGGCAAATGATGTTGTCAGTTCCAACAATCCCCGAGACAACGAAAGTGTGTGGCAAAAGACAGCGCAAGCAGTAAAGGCCGGGAGAGCGTGGGCGTTCAAAATCTCATAGCAGAGGATGGTTTTGATCCATCGACCTCTAGGTTATGAGCCCAGCAGGATGCCGCTGCTCCACTCTGCTGCCTGTCACCTCAGATGGGACTTGAATCCACAATCCCTGGCTAAGGAGGCCAGTGCCTTATCCATTAGGCCACTGGGGCTGGAGGCTGTCACTACTCTGCTCCACTGGGTGGTGGGAGGGGTAGAGCAATGCAGCTGAATCGATGGCGCAGGCTGCAGTGTGTGTTTGTGAGTTTGAGCCTCTCACGGGGCAGGGTTGTGAATGTTGGTGTACTAGATAAGATAAGATAATCCTTTATTTGTTAGGGTTAGGGGGTCGAGAGCAATGCATGGGCCCGGAATGGAAGGCGGGAATCCACTTGGCAGATGGGGCTGCGCAACATGTCCAAATTTTTCCTCATCTGGCTGTCCTCAAAAAGTTTACCACGCGATCAAACCAACTCAAAAACAAGGATGTCGACCGCAAGAGCCATGCATTGGCATGTAATCGAACCCGGGACTCGAGCCGCTCTCGCTGTCACGCCTAGGCGAGAGGATGGAGACGTGCCAAATTGCACCAAAAGCCAAACTGATTCGCAGTCTTGAGTTGAGGACTACGTTGTGATTAATTTGATGAGGAACTTGTCATCGACTGCATGAGGACCCAAAAGGTGCATATTTCTTCAAAAACTTCCGCTAAGGCTGGTGTAGTCTTCACCTGTCATGCCAATGTTAATGGAGAAATTAACTAGTTTTGCAGGATGAAAATGTACCTGAATGGAGAATGCAGGCATCAATCCCACTACCTCTCGCATGCGAAGCAAGCGCTCTACCACCTGAGCTAATTCCCCATTTGTGATTCATTTGATGGGGAACTTGTCATCGACTGCATGAGGACCCAAAAGGTACATATTCCACCACAAACTTTCGCTAAGGCTGGTGTAGTCTTCACCTTTCATGCCAATGCGCTTCTTGTCAACATTGATGCAGAAATAAACTAGTTTTGCAGGATGAAATTGTACCTGAATGGAGAATGCAGGCATCAATATCACTGCCTCTCGCATGCGAAGCAAGCGCTCTACGACTTCAGATAATTCCCCATTTGTGATTCATTTAATTGGGAACTTGTCATCGACTGCATGAGGACCCAAAAGGCACTGTACAGACCAAAATGTTGGACACACTTTCTCATTCAATGAGTTTACTTTCATGACTATTGACATTGTAGATTCACACTGAAGGCATCAAAACTATGAATTAAGACATATGGAAATATGTACTTAACAAAAAAGTGTAAAACAACTGAAAATACGCCTTATAGTCTAGTTTCTTAAAAGTAGCCACCTTTTTCTCTGATTACTGCTTTGCACACACTCTGCATTCTCTTGATGAGCTTCATGAGGGAATAACATGAAATGATGAAATGATAGTCCTACTGAATAGACTGTTAGAATTTATAGAATGGCAATAAGAAAGCAGCTAAGTAAAGAAAAACTTACTTTAAGAAATTAAGGTAAATCAGTCCGAAAAATTGGGAAAACACTGAAAGTGTCCCCAAGTGCAGTTGCAAAGACCATCAAGCACTACAAAGAAACTGGCTCACACGAGGACCGCCCCAGGAAAGGAAGACCAAGAGTCACCTCTGCTGCGGAGGATGAGTTCATCCGAGTCACCAGCCTCAGAAATCGCAGGTTAAGAGCAGCTCAGATTAGAGACCAGGGGCCTCATGTACAAAGACTTGCGTGGATTTCCTACTGAAACATGGCGTACGCCAAAACCCAGAAACTGTCGTACGCACAAATAAATTCAGATGTATCAAAGTGTGCGTAGGCATGGATCCAAGCACGTTTCTTTTGTACATCACAATCAACTTGGAATTGAGCGCACATGCAGAGGTGCCGAACTCCTCCCTGTCCACCATTAAATATTCAAATCAATGTAAATAGGCCCTGGACCTGAGATTTCCACCCTCTGGAGGACAAAAAAAGGTTTATCTAATTTCCCTCTTGGTCCGATCAGATAAATCAAAATGAGTAGAGGGAATAAATGAGTCAATCGAGCTTGATAGAAAGCTTTGCAGCTCTAATTTCAGTAAAATAAACATTTGAATGCACACCTGCCCAAATGTGCATTTCGCTGGTTAACATAGACAATTAAACGAATAAACTATTTACGCACCCATAGCCACCCATCGCGCACCGCGCCAGCCTCCAGCCTGTTCCCAACCATGCTGTTAGTCAGAATGAATGAGTCATGCGTTGAGCCAGACCACCTTGCCACTATTTTAGTATGATTTGAACATTAATGGAATTAAAATGTTTCCTGTTAACATAAACAAATTCATCCTGTGATGGCGCTTTTATAGCAATGTGTGTGCAGTCAATATCTCCGATACATTGCGCATGCTTTTATATTCACCTATATGATTACAAACGCCTGGGTGTGTAAATTGTTCACAACGGTGTCTCTGATAGGCACATCACTTGACTGTTTTCACATTATTAACAATTTCCCAGCATCACCTCTAAGTGACGCCAAAGGAACAATAGCTGTAGAAACGTGCGAACGACAGCTATGAAGCTGGCGTGGAGCACCACACATTTCCACGGTCATTTCACGTTTGATACATCTGAACGTGAGCGTGGGAAAGGACGTACGCCACGCGTTTTTGTGCGTACGCAACCTTTGTACATGAGGCCCCAGGTCAATGCCACACAGTTCTAGCAGCAGACACATCTCTAGAACAACTGTTAAGAGGAGACTGCATGAATCAGGCCTTCATGGTAGAATAGCTGCTAGGAAACCAGGATTGGAAATCCTTAGGTCGCTGGTTCAAATCCAGCTCAAAGGAGTTTATTTTTGCGGTTTAAACTTTTTACAATCCAAATGCAGGATAGCAGACAGCAGGGAGACCCAATTTTAAAGGGACTCGTTTCTCTAAACGGGAACTGATGTCTGGTAAATTGCTGGAAAATCCATATTAGACTAAAGGCTTTCTTTGCTATCTCAATTGAAGGAGGACTGGAGCGTTGCATGCCTACAACGCCAAAATACAATTTACTGTCTCACCCCTCGATAGCTCATTTGGTAGAGCGGAGGACTGTAGTTTATGACTGGATTGGAAATCGTTAGGTCGCTGGTTCAAATCCGTCCAGAATATTTATTTTTTCCTATTTTTTGGGCGGTTTAAACTATTTACAGTCCAAATGCAGGATAGCAGACAAAGCAGGGAGACCCTATTTTGAAAGGGGTGTACAGACTTGTTTCTCTAAACGGGGACCGAACCGATGGCGTGGATGTGAAAGCATTGATTCTAGCCCTTCTTCCCCCCCTCTAAGAGTAGCTTTGAACTGAAAGTCACCAGTCAAGTTTGCTCGTTGGTCTAGGGGTATGATTCTCACTTTGGGTGCAAGAGGTCCCGGGTTCAAATCCCGGACGAGCCCATTTTGAAACGCCAGGCAAGCCCTGTATGGTATGTTGTTGGAAAATCCATATTAGACTAAAGGCTTTCTTTGCTATCTCAATTAAAGGAGGACTGGAGCGTTGTGTGCCTAGAACGCCAAAATACCACTTACTGTCTCACTCTTCGATAGCTCAGTTGGTAGAGTGGAGGACTGTAGTTTATGACTAGATTGGAAATCCTTAGGTCGCTGGTTCAAATCCGGCTCGAGGGAATTTTACTGTTTTCCTCATTTTTTTTGCGGTTTAAAGTATTTACAGTCCAAATGCAGGATAACAGACAAAGCAGGGAGACCCTATTTTGAAAGGGGTGTACCGACTCGTTTCTCTAAACGGGAACCGAACCGATGGCGTGGATGTGAAAGCATAAATTCTAGCGCTTCTTCCCCCCCTCTAAGAGTAGCTTTGAACTGAAAGACACTAGTCAAGTTTGCTCGTTGGTCTAGGGGTAGGATTCTCACTTTGGGTGCAAGAGGTTCCGGGTTCAAATCCCGGACGAGCCCATTTTGAAACGCCAGGCAAGCCCTGTATGGTAAGGATGTCAACCGCAAGAGCCATGCATTGGCCGGGAATCGAACCCGAAACTCATGGGCCCGGAATGGAAGGCGGGAATCCGCGTGGCAGGTGGGGCTGTCCCTAAAAAAGTTTACCATGCGGTCAAAATAACTCAAAAACAAGGATGTCAACCGCAAGAGCCTTGCATTGCCTGGGAATTGAACCCAGGGCTCCAGCGTGGCAGGTGAGAATTATACCACCCAACCACTAATGCAACCATGTCGGCCATTTATGAGGGCATGTGACAACCCTTCCTCGCTGTCACGCCTAGGCAAGGGCAGGGAAATGTGCCAAATTGCGGCAAAAGCCAAACTGATGCGCAGTGTCTGTAACGAGGATTTTCACCTGTGTTGGTAGCTGCGGTTACTTGGTGTAATGGCCAGCACTCTGAGCTCTGAATCCAACATTGCGAGTACAAATCTCGGTGGAACCTGGGACGGTGGTCGAGGATCCGTCGCTTTTTATCAAGTCATATACACAAGCATCAGGATTCGCCATACACCTATGTGAGGAGCGAAGGTATGTCCTCAGTCATCCGAGTAGTGCTGTGATGGCAAAGCGGGTGGAAACCAAAAGAGTTATTAACAGTCCCTCCTCCCCGTCAGGGAATTGAACCCTGGTCTCCCGCGTGACAGGCTGGAATACTAACCACAATACTAACGAGGACACAACCATAGGTGAGTTTTCCGTCACGGATCACCACCAACTCAAGGGCCCTGAATGGAAGGTGGGAATCTGCGTGGCAGGAGGGGCTGGGCAACATGTCAATGTTTTTCCTCATCTGGCTGTCCTCAAAAAGTTTACATCTCCCTTCATAACTTTTAGTCAGTAGTAATATTATCTGGAACACCCACTGCCACGCTGCGAAAACGTTTTGCCATGTGGAAAATCGGAGCGGAACGATTTTATTGTATTACTCACACCGCCCTTGTGACATTAAAACCATCATCGAGAGCCCCGGCCACGTTCAGAAACCTTTCGCGTTAGTTTTACTTTCACGCACGTTTTACCTTTGTTCTCGTATTCTGGACGGCTTTTTTGAGTCATCGCCACCCGCTTCCAGCTCAGACTACTTATAGGCCACACTTGCGCTACCTGCTTTCAAACATGGATCTTATGGGGCAGGCAGTGGGAGGGTCTTTGTGGCGCAATTGGTTAGCGCGTTCGGCTGTTAACCGAAAGGTTGGTGGTTCGAGCCCACCCAAGGACGAGCTCTTTTTCTGGTTTGTTTCGGATCTTGGTCCTGCCCGCAGACCATCAGAGTTGAAGAGGGTGGATAATCTCTTCCGCTCGTTAGGGTACGAGGCACCGTGGTTTAGTAAAGGAAGTACAAGCTTGACGCAACTCACACCAAGGGAAAATGAATATAGCTTGCCGACGAGGATGAGATTCGACCTCGCGCGTGCAGAGCACTATGGATTAGCAGTCCATCGCCTTAACCACTCAGCCACCTCGTCACTTGCTTCACTGCCCCCTTGTCACCACCGACATCTTAAATCTGAATTGTCCACCAGGCCACACTCGCGCTTCCTTCGGTCGATAAGACCCACTGCTATGCTGCGAAGACGTTTCGTGATATGGAAACTTGTGTAGCGTGGTATACTAATGGTAAATAAATTGTGCTATGAATGGAATGGATGTATCTCATATCTCGTGGAATATCTAATAAACAGGGCACCACCTCTATTTTGGAAAGGAATTGAGGAAAACCTTATGGGTAATTAACGAATAATGATCAATCTCATCAACTGAAGTAGTGGTTCCTTAGAATTAATGCAGATCCGATGACAGAGAATTTTATACAAAGGTTTATTTAAAGCAAATTAATTGATGGAAACAAATACTAGAATCCATGTATGTTAGTTGGATAATTGATACAGTGTTTCATATCAAATGAAGGACAGGGGCAAACAAGGACAGGAAAATTTGAATGGCCTAGCAGAGAGACAAAGGAATGATAATGCTAAGCTATGCTACCATGATGTTAGGATATTCCCTATTTAGCACACATTTACAGTTCTCAGAAAATGCCAATGTTCACTAGTAAGAAATTAGTTAGTTACTTTATAGCAGTTGAAGAAAGCAAAGCCGTGTGTTCCTCCGGGGATCAGTCAGGAAAAGCACATAATATTTCCTTAAGGTTCTTGGCTGGTTCTGGCTCAAAAGATGAGTACACTGATGTTCTCAGGGATCGTGCGTTGAAGAGGAGGATCAATGTCTCTGATCAGTGTTTTATACTGTGACAAAGGGGTGCGTCTTTTTCTGAAGGGTCGCTCCTTATTGGTTTGGCGTTGAGATTGATAGCTTCCTGTGGTCTCTCATTGGGGTGTGGAAGGTTAATTATGGAATTATTCCAGATGTCTGTGGAAGCTCTTGACTTCCATAACTAACAATATCATATCCAGAAGTGATTTTCTTTTTGTTATGCCTGGTTATTTAGATACCAAGCGTGACCTGTTTGTGGCGAAGGGGAAGGGAGTTACATTAAAACATCACATTACATCAACAGTAAGTTCAACAGTACAACAGTTCTAAATGGTCACATAGTTTTAGTGTCCAATGAGCAGTATTGTCTTTGTGAGATGTTTGTAATCCATTGAATGTCTGTTTTGGGGTAAATCCTCTGTTCAGACTTGTGACTAGAAATGCCACTACTGCCTGTGTTAGCGAAATCCTTTGTTCAGTTATTAACTCGTAATGCCACGGCCTATGGGCGTTCACTGTCTGTGTTAAAGAAATCCTTTGTTCAGTTATTAACTAGTAATGCCACGGCCTATGGGCGTTCACTGTCTGTGTTAAAGAAGTCCTTTGTTGGCATTACCAGGCCTGGGTTCATTACTCCTCCCGCTACTTTTCGCATGCTAAGCGAGCGCTCTACCATTTGAGCTAATTCCCCTTGCTGACCCTACCACTTCGGAGTCTGGCAAAGACTTAAAGCCCAAGAGACCGTGAAGGTCAAGCGTCTCATAGCAGAGGATGGTTTCGATCCATCGACCTCTGGGTTATGGGCCCAGCACGCTGCCGCTGCGCCACTCTGCTACTGTTGCGGTGTTGCAAACCCACAATCTCAGCAGTATGAGGCCAGCGCCCCATCCATTTGGCCAGTAGGGCTTGAAGCTCATGCGTTTCAGCCACAGATAGCACAACGTCAGAATTTAGATTGTCCCTCAGTCTCGTGATCGCTGGGGTGCAACCACGCTTTGACTTCAGAGTCTTCAAAAGAGCCTCGGACGCCCACCGCCTTCAACCTCATTGAGCCACCCCGATCAAACGTAACCAACCATGGCTGCCACTCTTTTCCTTCCTCCCTGACATGGCGTTGACGAGAGCTATTGTTAGAGTCATTTCTAGTAATCCCATATTTGCTGATACAACTTTTATAGAATTTATGGTATTGTAGACTGTGTGTGCTTTTGAGTCTGCTTGCAGAAAAGGACGTGCTTTGAAGTGGAGATTACCATTTGGTTGACCATCTGAAGGCCCAAAACAAACATGCCATAAAAGAGGCTTCCACGAGAACATTCTTCAAAGACATTTATCCTGATTGATGTACTATGATTGTGTGAAATCTGATACTTTGTGAACTGATGTAATAAACGAGGTACCAGAGAGATGTGGCCAGATCAGAGTTGAGGTTGCCATAAGCACATCTCTCTCTTGGTCTCCTCATGAGTATATTTTTGACCTTTGTCTTCCTTCTTGTGCGCATATAGATTTAGTTTGAATCTATTAGCTATGCTCAGGATTTGTAAGGCTCCCCTACAGGGAGCTCAGTCGGCAGAGCATCAGACTTTTAATCTGAGGGTCCAGGGTTCAGTCCTGTTCGGGCAATGTCTGTTCAAACCTTGTTGCGGTGCTTGCTGAGGTGTTCTGTGTTGGTCACGGCAATAAGCCTCACCTCGAGGACGATGCAGTGGCCTTTTATCTGAGGGTCCGGAGTTCTTGGTTCCTTCCAAGCAACTGACCCGGGATTGATTGCAGGCTAATGCAGAACCGTGAAAGGGCGTTGTTTTATCTTGTAAAGTTAAAGTGTCACAATGACATGGAGTCAGCACATGGAATGGGAGACTTTGTCAGTTGCTGTCAAAACATGAGCATCTAGTTGCAGGGCTAAAGTGCCCAGGCTGAGGAACTCCTGGGAGACCTTGGCCAAAATAAGTATAAATATTCACCATACAACTATGTGAAGAGTGAAGGTATGTCATCCGAGTAGCGACGCGAAGGCTGTGATGGCGAAGCGGGAACCAAAAGGGGCAAAAACAGTCCCTTCTGGAACCCTGGTCTCCCGCGTGACAGGCAGGGATACTAACCACTATACTAACAAGGACACAGGTAGTTTTTCATCGGAGATCACCAGCTGCCTGAATTGAAGGCGGGAATCCACGTGGCAGATGGGGCTGGGCAACATGTCAATGTTTTTCCTCATCTGGCTGTCCTCAAAAAGTTTACCACGTGGCCGGGAATCGAACCCCAACTCATGGGCCCTAAATGGAAGGCGGGAATCCACGTGGCAGGTAGGACTGGGCAACATGTCAAAGTTCTTCCACATCTGGCTGTCCTCAAAAAGTTTACCACGCGGTCAAACCAACTCAAAAACTAGGATGTCGACAGCAAGAGCCATGCATTGGCCGGGAATCAAACTCGGGCCTCATAATGACAAGGGAATCAAACTCGGGCCTCATAATGACAAGTATTAGGATTCACCATACAACTATGTGAAGAGTGAAGGTATGTCCTCAGTCATCCGAGTAGTGATGCGAAGGCTGTGATGGCGAAGCGGGTGGGAACCAAAAGGGGCAAAAACAGTCCCTTCTCCCCGTCAGGGAATTGGGGCCTTTTTCAGAAAGGAGGTTCAACGAACTCTGAGTTTAAACTTGAAATCTGAGTTGCCAAACCTAAAGGTCGGAAACTCTGTGTTTTCGGTGTCAGAACAGTTGAAAAGAATGAGTTTTATCAACTCTGAGTTGGCTGACTCAAGCTGACTTAAGCGTGTGCACCGCAACTATAAAAAGCCATTATCAATGGAACGTAGCTATAAGGATTCACCATGGAAAGAGCATAAGGGAAGCGTATTTCTCAAGTTCATGGCGAATATGAAAAAATTAATGACACAGTGTGTAATTTATTAATTATACATCAGTGGGTCGCAAGTTACTTAACAGACTGTTAACAATTTGTAGAAATCAATAGCACGAAATCCAAATATTGTAAGCTTGCTTGTTGGGTTCCCCAAGGATCGGTCCTTGGACCAATACGTTTTCTTATTTATATTAATGACATAATGTCTGTTTCCAATTTACTAAAATGCATCCTGTTTGCAGATGACACCACCTTATTTTACTTTGGAAATGATATAAATGACGTTCTAAAAATTGTAGAAAACGAGTTTCAAAAAATAATAAAATGGTTCAATGCCAATAAATTATCTATAAACATTAATAAAACTAAGTTTATGGTTTTTAGTTGTAAGTACAAAGATATAAATACAAGACTTTTCACACAAAGAATAGAGATAGAAAGAACACATAAGATAAATTTTTTAGGGGTTATGATTGATGAACAGTTAACATGGAAACCTCATATAGAAAAAGTCATAACTAAAGTATCCCAAACCATTGCTGTTCTACACAAGGTAAAATACTCTCAATAAAAACGCAAAATTTTTACTGTATACATCTTTGATCGTTTAACATACTGTGTTGAAGTGTGGGGAAAAGCTTGCAAAACTTACATTTAACCAATTTTCCTTCTACAAAAAAGAGCCATTTGTGTAATCAGTGGGAGTGGTTATAGAGCACACACAAATCCAATATTTATGCACCTGGAAACATTGCAGGTAGGCCCAGAGCTGGGTCAGTCCTTGACTACAAGAAGCTCACAAATGCAAGGTACAAATATGCCATTCGCTACGTTGTTAAAGGTGAACACAATATGAGGGCTGACTCGATGGCTGAACATCTGTCTTCTAATAATGTTATGGACTTTTGGAAGGAAGTACGAGCTCTAAACAGAGTCAATACCATCTTGCCCAGTGTTGTCGACGGAGTGTCTGGGATGGACAACATAGCAGAGTTGTGGGGCCAACATTACTCTGCCCTTTTTAACAGTGTTAAAAGTGACCCATTTAAAGTGGAGAGTACTGGCAATAATGTCATGATCACCCCTATTGATATTCATCAAGCCATAGCCCACCTGGCTGACAATAAGTCTACTGGTTCTGACCGTATCTCAGCTGAACATCTCAAGTATGCGAGTCCGAAAACAGCAGTACTACTTGCTATGTGTCTCTCAGGGTTCATGGCACATGGTTTTTTACCAGACTCTCTCCTTTCTGTTACCCTGGTGCCTGTCATAAAAGACAAAGCAGGTGGAATTGGGAGCCGGGACAACTATAGGCCTATCGCCTTGGCTAGTATAGTGTCTAAAGTCTTGGAGAGGGTTCTACTTGATCGCCTAGGTCCCTTTCTTTGCACAACTGAAAACCAATTCGGCTTCAAATCCAAATTAGGAACTGATATTTGTATCTATGGCCTGAAGGAGACTACACAGATGTATTTAGGAAAAAACTCCTCAATACTAATCGGCTTTCTTGATGCATCCAAAGCATTTGACAGAGTGAACCATTTTAAGCTTTTTGATAAGTTGAGTCAAAGAGGTGCCCCGGGAACTATTGTAAGACTTCTGGTATATTGGTACTCCAATCAAAGGATGCAGGTGCAGTGGGGAAATGCAACCTCAGCCTCTTTTGGAGTGAGTAATGGAGTGCGACAGGGTGGGCTTTTGTCACCTGCTCTGTTTAATCTCTATATGGATGAGTTGTCTGTTCAACTGAACATGAGGAAAACTGGGTGTGTTGTTGGCAATATGCTGATTAATCATTTTATGTATGCTGATGATTTAGCTATATTGTCTCCCAGCAGTGCTGGATTTCAACAACTGCTAAATGTATGCTCGGATTATGGGTTACAATACGATGTAAATTTCAACCCAAAAAAGAGTGCTGTGTTAATATGTCGTACTACAGAGGATAAGCATTTGTGCTTTCCGGATTTTTATCTGTCTGGCCAGAAGTTAAATGCAAGTTGTAAAACCAAATATCTGGGGCATTTTATCACAGATCAGCTGAGGGATGATGATGATATTTATCGCCAGCGTCGCATGCTCTATGCCCAAGCAAATACCCTGGCTAGAAAATTTCATATGTGCTCTGATGTTGTCAAAATCAAACTGTTTAAAACCTATTGTACTCCCTTGTATACCGCTTCATTGTGGTGTAAGTACAAGAGAGCAAGTTTACAGAAACTTCGAGTGGCCTATAATGATGCCATAAGGATCCTGTTGAAAAAGCCCAGATATACTAGTGCCAGTCAATTGTTCTGCAGTATCAATGTTTACACCTTTGAAGCTCTCTTGAGACACATAATGTACAGATTTATTCTCCGCCTAAATGATTGCAAGAACAGGCTTGTGCAGATGCTGGTGAATCCCGCATGTAGTTGTGTGCGATACCAGTCTTCCTTATGGAAGTTCTGGTACAAATCTTTAATGTGATGTCCCTTTTTTTTTTTTTTTTTCTGTATATTGTTGTGTTTCTGTATATATTCATTGTGTGTGTTGTATATGGACCATGAGTCTGCCAATAAAGATGATGATGATGATGATGATGATTGCCTCTGACGTGTTAAAGTCAGCGATGGGTGGTATAGCTAAACGGCAGAAACAGGAAGGGGCCGGAGGCATTATGGCCATGGCCCGTAGAGAGAGAAGAAGACCACCAGGGAAGCGTCTTTCTAATAAAAAAGTTCAATCGAAAAAGAAGAAGTCACTTGACAGAAGAACTCCCAAGAGGAAGAGGTGTTCCACGGTTGGCAATATCTTCTGAGCTGTTTTACCCAGGGAGCAGACCATGGCTTTGATACATCAGAAGTCTACGGAATGCACGCTGGCCGAATTGGATCTATTTACAGTTCCGATGACTCAGCTATCAATTGAAAATAAGATTTACACAGAGGCCCTTCCTATTTCGGCTATTACTGTTAACGGACCTATTGAATTCTTCCTTCCTGGCGAGGGCGATCGTTACGTCGATTTAAATGATTTATTATTACACTTGAGGGTGAAGATTACTAATGCGGATGGTTCAGACCTGGCCGATGACGCCCGAGTAGGACTGATTAATTACCCTTTAAATACAATATTCAGTCAATGCGACGTTATTCTGGGAGATAGACTGATTTCACAATCCAGTTCGACCCATGGTTACAGAGCTGTGATTGAAACGCTTTTAAATTATTCTGAAGCAACCCTTAAAAGTCCGTTTGGGGCGGGTCTTTTTTACAAAGATACAGCCGGCTCCATTGATTCTAGTGATGTAGCAGGGGCTAACCTGGGTTATAACACAAGAGCAGCTTTCTCAAGTGAGTCCAAAAAGGTTCATTTATTGGGATCTCTTCACACCGATGTCTTTTTCTGTGAGAGACTCCTCCTGAATTCTGTGGATATGAGAATAAAACTTACTCGTGCCAGCGATGCCTTCTGCCTCATGGGGACAAACACCTCTACCTACCGATTGCAGATCATATCGGCATCTTTGTTTGTTAAAAAAGTGACAGTATCTCCTGCGGTCAGGCTCGGCCATGAAGCAGCCCTGTTAAAAGGCAACGCTCTCTACCCCCTGTCCAGGGTTAATGTCAAAACGTATTCGATTCCCGCCAACTCTCGAATGTGTAATCTGGAGAATCTCTTTCTGGGGGTTATGCCCAAGTATGTGGTTCTAGGTATGGTGCATCATAAAGCATTCACAGGGCAAAGGGCCATGTCACCCTTCAATTTTCTGCATAACGATGTGGAGTATCTGGCTCTCTGTCAGGACGGCAGACAAGTTCCAGCTAAGGCTTTCCAACCCCATTTTGAGCAAGGATGTGCAGTCAGAGAGTATTACAATATGTTTACAGCGACGGGTCGACATCTTAAAGATTTGCCACTAAGCGTTAGCAGAGAGGAATTTAACGAGGGGTATTCATTATTTGTCTTTAATCTGAATCCGTGCGAGGACAGTGAAGCAATGTCTCCTGTCTCCAGCGGGAATTTAAGGATGGAGATGCGCTTCCGTTCACCCCTCCCCCAAACTGTGACATAAATAGTCTACGCATCGTACGATTCAATTCTGGAGATTAATGCCAAGCGTGAGGTGTTAGTTGATTATTATTAATAAAATAAAATAAATATTATTATTATTATTTTTCATTAACTAGTAACATGAACAATCATGAATTGGAGAATCTAATGCATCGGTTGCTAGGAGATGCATTCTGTGGTGTTTGGGCGTCTGACCAATTACCATTATTAAAACAGACATTCACCAAGCCCTCCTACTTTATAGTCAACACACATCCTGCACACCTCCCAGGTGAACACTGGTTAGCCATGACTCTGGAGGAAGGAGGCGTGGCCACCTTTTTCGACCCCTACGGGTTTTGAACACTACCCTAGCAGCTTCCTTGAGTTCCTGGAGAAACGATCCAAAAAGATATTATACCATGACCGTCAGCTTCAACATACTTTATCAGCGGTGTGCGGTCAACATTGCGTTTTTTATCTGTGCCACAGAGCGTGTGGAATGTCCTACGAACGATTGCTGCGTATGTACGATGACAATGTCTTGAAAAATTACCGTTTAGTTTCACGTTTTGTGAAGAAATACCAGAGATGTATCAGAAGTCGTCGCTCTGATTGTTTTAATCATGGAACATGCTCACTGCAAATGTTTAATCAATGTTATAACTTGGCTCAGGAGTGATCTGTGATGTATTTCCTAAAATAAATATGTAAACCGTAATCATCAATTAAAAAAACTTTATTGTGAAAAACAAGATTCCTTGCAATACATTCATTTGCGATCAAACTGGAGCCAGGGTGATTTAATCTTTTCACGGCCATCTATCTCGTAAGGAGTTTTCCTACGCAGGGGGCGCATTCTTTCTACAACTAGCTTGACAGAGGGGGAGGTTGTGCGTCCCTCCTCAGCTGTTTGATCATTCTCAAAGGACTCACCCGCCTGGAGCTGCCGAAATTGTTTACGAGCTCGAGGGTTGGTCAGATAGGATACAGGAATATTCAGATCAGTTAGAGTATTTAAGAAGCTAGCCCATCCTATGGGTTGATAGGATCGCTCTTTTTTATAAGGGAGAACTGTGTTTTTAAATAAATCAATCATGTGAGACCCTTTAATGACATCCCCCTTGTAACTAAATTCCCCTTTAGAATTCCACCCTGAGGAGTGATGGATTAATTTATTTATGATGTATTCAGCATTCTTACGATGTCGTTGTGGTAGGTTTAATAAGATCTCATTGGAAGAGTTATCAGTGTCGTTAGCCCGCTCATTAATGTCTGGAGATGACTCTGGAGCTGAAGCATACGTCTTCTCTAGGGATTCCCTCTGGACGTCACGCTGCAGGGATAAAGTTACTCGAGGTTCCTCTTGCCGTCCTTGTTTTATCAGAGTTAGATATTTCTGTAGCAATGCCACGTATTTTTTGTTACCTGAATTCGATATGTTGACAAGTTCATCCTAACAGTAATAATGTGTTCATTTAACAGATGACTTCATCCACAGTAACATACAGGAAGACATCATGTCATCATCATCATCATCATCATCACCACCACCATCATCATCATCACCATAATCACAATCATCATCACCACCATCACCACCACCATCATCATCACCATAATCATGATCATCACCACCATCACCACCACCAACATCATCACCACCATCATCAACAGACACAGACACCTCTGATTGGCTGATCTTTATGTCAGGGTGTTTGGCATCACCAGCTCCTCCAATAGAGAAGAATGGGTAGAGTTTCTCAGTGAAGGAGTCTTTATGAGTGTGGATGTGAGTCATGTCTTCAGGATCATAGAAGGACACCTCCCCCCTGTCCCAGTCCAGCTGAACTCTGATCCTCTGGGGTCTCCTCTTCAGAGGGAGAGTCTTACCCAGAACATTGGTGTACTTACCACTCATCTGCTTTATACTCCAGATGCCATACTGTGGGGTTACATAAAGCTCCCCCTTCCTGTCTACTGACTCTCTGGCCACACCTATAATCCAGCGAGGATGGTCCCCCACCTCCACCTCCCAGCTGTGCTTCCCTGAGCTGAACCCCTCAGAACAAAGAACAGTGGGGTACTTGGTGTTCCTCTCTGGGTTGTCAGGGAGCTGCTGCTTTGAGCCTGTGCATCTAACACTGGTCAGATCATCCGACAGAGAGAGCCTGGGGTATGCAGTGTTGGGGTCCAGAATGACAGGACTGAAGCTGACCACTCCCCTCATCTTCTCCCACACTCTGAAGGTCAGGTTGCCCAGATATTTGGCCACGTCTATCAACGCTCCTGACATCAGCTGTGGATCCGGCAGTGTGACCTGGGCTCTGGAACAAATGTTCATGATCAGTGTTGATGAGGGTCGAGATTCAAAGTTAAACAAAGGAAATATGAAGGATACATTCACTTACTTCTTCTCTGTGATTCTGAAGTGCTGAAAGAACAGAAAAGAGCAATGATAAGCATGGTCATCAAAACCATGTTATCATATTAGCATGAACTGTCAACTGAAACACAACCTTACCTGCAGGAATGACACATCATCTGCATTTATCTTCTGCTTTATGGCTTCAATTGTGTCTGAAAGTGAGGCTATCTCTTTATTTAATCCTTCAATCTTGTCTTTCATTTTCTCCCTCTTCTCTTTGCTCTCTGTCCTCAGAGCTGCAGTCCTGGCCTGTTCCTCCTTATGTAGAAACTGGTGAAGCTTTTTGAACTCTTCCTTTATCTGCTTCTCTGTGTTTACTGTCTGGGTCTGTTAGAGTCACAGAAGACCTCCCATTAGCATTTTATTATTCCATTTTAAATAATAAACACATCTTTACTGATTGATTCAATGCTTGTTGGCCACAGCACTGGCTACCACATACTGTACTGTACCTCAATGTGTTCTGCAATCTTTTCACATGTTAGTTTCACTTCATTACAGTCCTCCAGTTTCTTCTCTAAGGGCTTCAGGACAGCCTGAATGTTTTCCTGAAATGAAACACAACATACACTTGTTATAAACAGTTTATACCATTAAAGGCAACTTTAACCACTTCAATAGTGTCCTTGTATTTGATCTCAAAGCACCATGTTTACCTGACAATCTAATTTATTGATTTGTGCCATCATTGACTTAATTCAATTATATTCAAATTAATCCAGTTTCTTCATGGCGATGACATACATACAATAGATTAACCCTCCTGTTGTGTTCCGGTCAAAAGTGACCGATTTACATGTTTTCTCCCCCCAAAAATGTAGTAAATTAATTTTGATTGCCATGAGATTCCATGACTTTGTTCACACAGGGTATCTAAACAGCCAAGATAATTTTTTAAGAATTTCAAAATAATCTGGGTGTTTTATTTAACTTTGTTACACCCATGATGTTCCCGGTCAAAAATGACCGGTCATTAAAATGAATGGTTAAGAAATTGTATAATAAAAAAATTGTATAATATTTTGTCCAGGCACACACACATTCAACAGATGGACACACTTACACTCCCAGCCCCCAAAATGCACAAACATAGTACATACACACACATTACTCCCCTTCTTGGCTTCCATTGCTACCCCCACGAGACCCTTACCCAAATAGAATCTTTCACCCATGGGAACCACACCCAGATAGAATCTTTCACCCATGGGAACCATGCCCAAATACTATCTTTCACCCACGGGAACCAAACCTGTTGGATTTGCTTATAATTCATGCTATGGCAGCACGATGACCAAACGGTATTCTGTATGTGAGGCTATTGATCACATCTTTGACCCTGGCACTGATGAGTGTCAGTAGGGAGTTTCAAAATGGGAGTTTGTCCTGGGGTTCATCACCACCTGAGAGGAGAGGTTGACTGTCAACAGAAAATGTCGTCCGGATGACCCCAGGGCCAACCAGATAGGCCATGGGTGTCCAATCCTGGTCCTCGAAGGCCACTGTCCTGAAGGCTTTCGATGTTTCCCTGCTCCAGCACCTGATTATAATGAATGGGCTGTTCTCAAGCTATGTGGAAGCCTTGATAATGACCTTTCATTTGAATCAGGTGTGCTGGAGCAGGGAAACATCTAAAACCTTCAGGACATTGGCCCTTGAGGATCAGGATTGGACACCCATGAGATAGGCCATCTCCCGGGTTGATGACATCAAATCCTGCTTGGAACTGTTCTCCAGTGTCCTGCCTGCTATACTAACCTATACATCCATCTGCGGAACTCATTCTATTGTACAATTATTGCCGTGACGCTTGTGCGTCTACTAAAGTCACCGGGCTCGGCTTTGCTAACAGCCTCAACGTCCTAAAACAAGATGAATATTTCTGGCTCCAGCACACCTGATTCTAATGAATTGGTTGTTATCAAGCTATGTGGAAGCCTGGATAATGACCTTTCTTTTGAATCAGGTGTGCTGGAGCAAGGAAATATCTAAAACCTTCAGGACAGCGGCCCTTGAGGACCAGGATTGGACACCCATGAGATAGGCCATCTCCCGGGTTTATGACATAAAATCCTGCTTGGAACTGTTCAGAGTCCATTGAAATGATAATCAAGTCCTTGTAAGATCTTTATACAAAGTAGTCTATCATAAATAGAACAATATTTCTCATCTGGATACTTGTTATATTCAAAATAATCCATAATTTTGCTGTTTTCACTCAAAAACGAGTTGCATGTGCTTAGGTCAATGAGGCCTAGAGACCATAAAGGGCAAACAGAAGTTAAAAACTTGTAATATTAACAAGAACTTAAGTTGCTTAAAACATCTAACACAACATTAGTTGATAATATATGCATTATTATGGAATTATAATCAGCTATAATGAGGCGGTCACTTTTGACCGGGAACACAAAAGTAGTGACAACAAACGAACACAACAGGAGGGTTAAACCAAAGTGCCACATTAGTGGAGCAGGAAAAAGCACTACCCAACGTTTACATATCACATGAGTAGGTAAACACAGGCTCATCTCAAGTCCAAAAGTTATACACACCAAACCACCAAAAATAAAGAAAAAAAACACAATCAAATAAAAATCTAATTAAAACAACAGCAATAAAAAAAGATTATATACCTCAAAACAAGATACTTTACATGCTTTTTAAACTGCTGAATATGATTACATTGCATTTACTCATGTTGCAGACGCTTTTATCCAAAGCGACTTAGAGCAAGTACACGGAAGTTCTCCCTGAGGGAAGTAGGGTGAAGTGCCTTGCCCAAGGACACAACGTCATATAGCCACAGCTCATAGTGGTTTTCTTACAAATTTGCAAAATACATTTTGAAATAAAATGTTCCTCTTAGGTAATTTTTCCCTCTCTGTCCAGAATTTCTTTTTTGATAATGATAAGGAATCAGTTTATTTCTATCTTCATACAGTAGCTGGACTGTATAAGTGAATCAAATCCACATATGTTAGTACTCTCCTCTGTAGAAATAGAACATTTGTATGTTCTCTGTAACCATTGTTATGTACTATTTTGTGATAAGTCTTATATAGTTAAAGGCTAAAATAGTTCTAGGCTGGATATCATCCTCTCACCTTGTGATCCAGGGCAGCTTCCTCTACTGGGACACAGGTGTGAGATCTGTGTTTCCTGGAGGTCTGACACACCACACAGAGGAGTTCCTTATCCTCCTGACAGAACAGCCGGAGCTTCTCACTGTGCAGACTGCAGAGCACCTCAGATTCTCTGAAGACACCAGCCACTGTCTTCAACTCCTCTGAGTGTTTGGTACACGCCACCTCCACCCCCTCCTCTCCTCTCTTCTCTTCAGACGATCCAGATTTATGTCTCCCAGCAAATGAGTCGGCTAACTCCTTTAATGAAAAGTTTACATCTGGAAAATCTTTATTGAATTTTCTCTTACAGATGGGACAGTTCTTGGTTTTATCTTGATCCCAGAACTCAGTCAGACAGGTGGAGCAGAAACTGTGGTGGCAGCCCAGAGACACAGGATCTCTGAAAGTCTCTGAGCAGATGTTACAGGTCAGGAAACTCTCCAATTTCTCAGCCATTTTCGTCGTCATTAGTTCTGCTAAGATCCAGAATTCTTCCTTCTATTTCCTTCAGATGCCGGCAACCGTCCCACTGTCTGTTTATTTGTAGAAATTTGAAATATGAATATATTTACAACACAATAGGAATACAATGCATTATAATTTCACTGTGAGATCCTCTGAAGCTCCAAGCTCCACAAACACGGAAACAAGAAGTTATACAGTGAACCAGCCTCGCTATATCAAGGTTAACTTTTCATGGTTTCGATTTCCCGGAATTGGCATGGTGCATTGTGTTCTGCATTCTGATTGGCTAAACAGTCTCTCCAATACAAACCTGTTTAGCAATAAAGTTGTGGTTTACAGTATACAGTACATCTATTTGTCAAACAAATGCTTGGGCCTGTACAAAGGATTTGTTCTTTGGTTTTAATATATAATAGAGTATTTAATTGTATAATAATTGTAAAAAAAAAAAAACGTAACCCCCGTGAAAAACGAGGGCTTCAGGCTTCCTGTTCACCAAGCCGGTATTTCTTCAACATTAGAAACTGACACTTGTTCCAAATCCACGCACCCACAAGATCAGTCCTTTAAAAACACAATCCTGATGTTATTAACGATCACATCGATCCAGATACTTACAGCAAATGTGAAAGATTTTTAGTCCAGTCCACATCAAAACAATGGAAGGAATTAATGTGAGCAGGTGTAGCCAACGGGACGATTATTGATCTTCAGTTCTACTACTTCAGGGGTCTCTAATCCTGGTCCTCGAGGGCCGCTGTCCTGAAGGTTTTAGATGTTTCCCTGCTCCAGCACACCTGATTCTAATGAAGGGTTGTTATCAAGCTCTGTGGAGGTGTGCTGGAGCAGGGAAACATCTAAAACCTTCAGGACAGTGGCCCTCGAGGACTGGAGGTTGACACCTGTGATGTAGAGGGAGTCAGGTGACTCAGCGGTTTAAGACGTTGGCCTCATGGTCGGAAGGTTGTGAGCAGGGGTGGACTGGGACAAAAATTCAGCCCTGGCATTTTCTGTCCAGACCAGCTCACTACATTATCAGCGGACACTACATAGAAGTCCACTAATCTCGCGGTATCTTCTCTCATGCATACTACAAAGGAGAGTCATATTCCTTGATAGGAACGACTAAAATTGACAGCTATAGCAACCAATCAATCAATCTTTATTCATTATAGTGTCGAATCACAACAGAAGTTATGTCATCATGACTAGGGGTGGGACGAGACTAATGGGAAGAACCAGGGTTGGACTGGCTGATTGGCTACAAAGGGTTGGCAGGGTGTTGCCAGCATCGACACATATTATTGGTCTATTGTTTGTCATTGTCGATCAATCATGGACTGACAGGCTCAGAGAGCCCTGACAGTGCTGTCAATCACAACACAAACCAGGGTGGGGCAGGACCTCAGGGTGGGGCCTCGGAACCTCAGGGTGGGGCCTCGGGACCTCAGGGTGGGGCCTCGGGACCTCAGGGTGGGGCCTCGGGACCTCAGGGTGGGGCCTCGGGACCTCAGGGTGGGGCCTCGGGGCCTCGGGACCTCGGGGCCTCGGGACCTCAGGGTGGGGCAGGACCTCAGGGTGGGGCAATCCCTCAGGGTGGGGCTGGAGTTGGCAGGGAGTCGCGGGACGGGCTGCCGCTGAGCTGAAAATGGAAAAGCGGAAGAAACACCGGAGTGGCGCTGGAAAACTGTGACTGTCAAACGCTCTGGGAGGAGCAGTTGTTTGTGGGACTTTGGAAAAGATTGATTGATGAAGTTCCCTTTTTCCTTCTCCAAAGGTCCAAAGTGGGGTGTCGAACGCTCCGGAAGGAGCAGTTGTTTGTTGGACTTTAGAAAAGATTGATTGATTGCTTGATTGAAAAAAAAGAAAAGGAAGAGTTTGAAATATCTAAATTGTGCATGTTGCCTTTAATGAATTTCGACCTTACACATACATAAAGATGTGCCTGAAGAAGTCTTAGAACGCTTGCAAAGTTTCTTAGAACTTTTTCCTTTCTATTTTAAAAGATGTGCATTGACAAATGAATACCGTATTTTTTGCACTATAGGGCGCACTGGATGTTCGATCTTTTTTAATATATAAAACGCACCGGACTATAAAATGCATTAAGCGGAAAAAAAACAGTCAGATAAATCTGCGTCGTAAGCGTGTCTTTTGACAGGTGCCACTTTGGGATTCTTATACACACACTGTAATATTATGGTGAAGCACAGTATGTATTACTCCGCGAAACACCTGGCTACGGTATCCGTAATGCTAGGGTCAGTAAGCAAAACCAAATCGCTTTGGATAAAAGCGTCTGCTAAATGAATGAATGTAAAATGTAAAATCAGAATTAATCCATATATAAAGCGCTTCGGATTATAAGGCGCACTGTAGTTTTTTGAGAAAATTCAAGGCTTTTAAGTGTGCCCTATAGTCCGAAAAATACGGTACTTCGAAACGCTTGTAAAGTTTCTTAGAACCTTTTCCTTTTGATTTTAACAGATGTGTGCATTGGCAAATGTATACTTGGAAACGCTTGCAACGGTTCTTAGAACCATTTCCTTTTGACCTTTTTACATTTTAGGGGCCGACAGACAGTTTGTCTCATTTAGACAGGATGTGGTAAAACCGGCAAAGGTTAGGTAGGGCAGAAGTGAGAAGTGTGCATGGGCACGTGCATCATAGCACTGAGACATGGAAACACTGTGATCAGGATAAATATGGTGTGTTGACTGTACTGGCAGATTCTGATGTTCCATAGTTGTACTGTCAGATTGTTGAATTCTATGAATTGGATTGATGTTTTGAGAACTGCATGGACATATGGCGATTTACATTCTCGTCAGAGTTTCTCACCAAAGTTAACACCTCCCCCAGACAGGACGATGACGTGCTAATTCTATCAATGCAAATGATGCACTCGTAGACAGAAGGTCTGGGAGACCACTCTCCTTTGGAGGTGCTCTCCTGGCAGAGGATGCTCCTCACACCCACGGTGGCGATAGGAGACAAAGAACGCCTGGAAGACAACAGGCCCCCTTTCCCCCCCCTTTGGAGATGTGGCACCCCTATACAGCTTCAAACGAACCACTTCCACCCAGAGGTGGAAGGGGGGTTGGCCAAAGCCGCATTTTGGCTCTGGCCTTTTCCCCCCCCAGACCAGGACAATGGAGTGGGGAGGGGGGAGTTTACAACTGTTGGTCATTATAAATACAGGTGCTGTGAGCAAATTTCGGGGCCTTCTCTCTAGAACTACAGTGTCTATGAGACCAGGTCACAGAGCTCTGTTCTGTGTGTCATGTCTGTTTGTCTGTTTCATGTTCCATGTGTTCTTATTGCAATACTCTGTTCTTGTGAAAGGTTCAATAAATTCGTATCTAACGAACAACTAAATTTTGTAGCCGTGCAACGTCTTCCATCACAAAAGTTTCCTTCACATTGAACGATAGATTTCAGTCTCAGTCAGGATAGTCTCGGATCTTCTGAAAGAGATCATTTTGCGCTAGAGTCTCACTTCTTGAGGAGTTTGATTATATTTTAAAAAGTGGCCTAGAGTCCGCGTTTTGTTGTTTTTCAAGTCACCCTTGATCAAGGAGGTTTTAGCTTTTTTTCTGTCGTTTTTATTTCTTTTATTTCTGATTATATTTCCAATAAAAGCCTTTTGAAAAGAGAAAAGCAACACGTGTCCAAAGTCTCCCTTGAGCCCCTCGTCGTACCCAGGAAGCCGGCAGGCGCCTGCTGAAGACAAGTGAGTCCCCGGGAATCGCAACCAGTCACTGAACCAGTACACGCGAAACAGGGTTTTGTTCCGACTGTTCAGACTCCTTTAAAAATAACTCTAGGTGCGGTGCTGTGTCTCATCGATGAGGGCGGAGGGGAATAAGAGCGTGACGAGAGTTCTTGACCGCCTTGTCTGTGGGAAAAACGTGTCAATTATCTAGGGCGCCAAACAATAGCCTGTTTGCATATCTTTCAGTTATAGTTCAATTAACAATTATGCAGGTAGGCCTTAGGGCTCTTTTGAGACTTAAATCATCCTTCATGACAGATACATTTGTTCACTAAGTGTCACTACATCACAAAAAGGCTACATGGCTACATATACTTGTCAGTACGAGATACTGAGTACAAGTTCTGTTTGCTGTTTCTTGCAGGTCATGAATTTGGTGAGGAGCAGAGCTAGCTGGCTGCGGATGAGGAAGTAGGGCAATAAATACGTGTGCACATACACGTATCTGAGAAAACATATTCAGACCTGAAACCCATGTCTTAGACTTTTCACACAGCTATATATATTTTTTTCTTCTTTCAATTCTCTATTCATGGTTTCATAATGACTGAGTCACCGTTGAGTGAGTTTCATCTGTAATGCTGCTACTGTCTGTAATATGTTTCTATTTAGATTATTTGTCAGGATATGTTTTTTTATTATTGTCTGAGGCTGGTTTTAACTAATGCTGGGCTTAGAACCAAAATATTTTCACAATCACATATTACAACTAAAAGGGTAGCATAAGGGTTCTTTTTTTTTCTTTTTTTATTTATTTATTTCATTCATAGCAACAACAAAAAAATAAACAGAACAAATACATCTTATATACAAATGATGAATGTTCTTCCCATTAGTCTTGTCCCACCCCTAGTCATGATGACATAACTTCTGTTGTGATTTGACACTATAATGAATACAGATTGATTGATTGCTGTCATTCATTCAATTTAGTCGCAGAATTCATAGTTCATAGTATTATTAGTCTTAGTATTATTAGTATTTAGATGTTCACTCCTAGCTGTTTGTTCTGGTAAAGAAGAAATACAAATGTCACTCTTTTATAGAATAATTCCAGATTCTAAAGTGTAATTGTGACATCATCACCTTTATGACGTCATCATCTCTGTACAATACATTTGTTTCGTGTATTTTGCTCAACAGAACTAAAAATTCATCATTACAATTTAAATTTAAAAGTTTGCTGCTTGTTGATTTGTCATCAGCTTGGTTGCCTGCTTTTTCTCATTACCTCAACCGGCCACTAGAGGTCCTCAGTGAACAGCTAAATAATGAGCGTGTATTTGCTCTTGAAATACATGATTTTGGAGTTTATTTTATGCTGTTTGTCAAGTCTGTAGTTTTTGGAAAACGCACAACATTTATCTATAGTGCATTATTCGGGAGGTGTTGTGGGATTTTGGGGGGTGTTAAAACAACCCACAATAGACTATAGGCTATTTTGTCACAAAATAAATAGGAATTAATATCAAAAGCTGTCTAATAACAATTTATAGACGTCTGGATATTTGTTTGCCATCCTAACTTTCTAAACATTTAACCACTGCTAAAATGTCCTTCCACCACCGCCAGAGTTCACTATTATTCAAGTTATGAATTACATCTGACAAATACCACAATGTTGCATGGATTCCTATCAGATCAGTACATTTTATTCATTAAAAAAATACTTCTGAGACCTTTTTTTTCTTCGTATTTTTTATTAATCATTTTTCTTACGTTTACATTCATCACAGCTATTCAAAATTCAAACATCATAGACCTCATGTGATTAAGTACAAATCGGTATAGAAAGGTAGTTATAAAGGAATAATATTGGATAGGAGCGCAATTCATGTATAATAGGGGAGTCCGGGGAGTGTTGTAACACGGGGTTAGTTGTAACATGGGGTTAGTTGTAACACTGTCAGTTTGGCCAAGTAGAAAAGAGCTACAGTGACGTCATCAATATCGTAGACTCCCATTTCCATTTCAAGCTCACATGAAAAGTGGCATGTCTCTGTTAGCAACACTGAATTTTACAACCCAAAAACAGATTTTCAGGTAAGAAAGTATTTTTTTCAATACACATTATTTTTTGTCCAGTGATAATTCTATTGTAGATGCAAAGTTGCAGTTATATCACCTTATGTTAACTTCAAAACCCACATATCTTAAACAGTTAGCTATGTAATGGCTGGTTGTTGTGGGGAAAGTTGTAACAGGAAGAACTTTTGACAGATTATTGAACTGCCTCTGCCTCTGAAGAACATGTTGTCTGCTCGCTGGCCTGGTCATTTACATTTATTCATTTAGCAGACGCTTTTATCCAAAGCGACTTACAAGAGAGAGCTTTTACAAAGAGCATCAGTCATTGAGCATAGCGACGTGAAACACAACATACACTTGTTATAAACAGTTTATACCATTAAAGGCAACTTTAACCACTTCAATAGTGTCCTTGTATTTGATCTCAATGCACCATGTTTACCTGACAATCTAATTTATTGATTTATTTGAAACATGCTCCATTGTTGACTTCTTTCAATCAAATGAATCCAGATGCTTCATAGTAACAACAAATCAACAACATAGCAACAAAAAAACTCAAACTTGCTTGGACGTCTCTGCAAATTTACATTTACATTTATTTCGCAGACGCTTCTATCCAAAGCGACTTACAGTAAGTACAGGGACATTCTCCCTGAGGCAAGTAGGGTGAAGCGACACAATGTCATATTGCCACAGGCAGGAACTGAAATCAAAACCTTTCGATGACAAGGCCAACGCCTTAACCCGTTGAGCCATCTGACCCGCCATATCATTCTCCTTCTTTATTAAATACCTCAAAACAAGATTCTTTACATGCTTTTTAAACTGGTGAATATGATTACATTGCTTAACATTCTCAGGCAAACTATTCCATAACTCAACAACACTGATTGACACATTGAAGCTCCTCGTAGTGGTTCTTACACTGCATTTTGACAAATTCTTCTGAGGTAATATTGTCCCTCTCTGTCTAGATTTAAAAATATATAATGATAAGGAATCAATTGAATTCTGTCTTTATACAGTACTTGGGCTGTTTTACAATTAATCAGATCCACACATTTTAGTACTCTCATCTGTAGAAATAGAACATTTCTATTTTCTCTGTAACCATTGTTATGTACTATTTTGTGATAAGTCTTATATAGTTAAAGGCTAAAATAGTTCTAGGCTGGATATCATCCTCTCACCTTGTGATCCAGGGCAGCTTCCTCTACTGGGACACAGGTGTGAGATCTGTGTTTCCTGGAGGTCTGACACACCACACAGAGGAGTTCCTTATCCTCCTGACAGAACAGCCGGAGCTTCTCACTGTGCAGACTGCAGAGCACCTCAGATTCTCTGAAGACACCAGCCACTGTCTTCAACTCCTCTGAGTGTTTGGTACACGCCACCTCCACCCCCTCCTCTCCTCTCTTCTCTTCAGACGATCCAGATTTATGTCTCCCAGCAAATGAGTCGGCTAACTCCTTTAATGAAAAGTTTACATCTGGAAAATCTTTATTGAATTTTCTCTTACAGATGGGACAGTTCTTGGTTTTATCTTGATCCCAGAACTCAGTCAGACAGGTGGAGCAGAAACTGTGGTGGCAGCCCAGAGACACAGGATCTCTGAAAGTCTCTGAGCAGATGTTACAGGTCAGGAAACTCTCAAATTTCTCCGCCATTTTTGTCTTCAGAAGTTCTGCTAATATTCAGAAATCTTCCTTCTATTTCCTTCAGATGCCGGCAACCGTCCCACTGTCTATTTATTTGTAGAAATTTGAAATATGAATATATTTACAACACAATAGGAATACAATGCATTATAATTTCACTGTGAGATCCTCCGAAGCTCCAAGCTCCACAAACACGGAAACAAGAAGTTTTACAGTGAACCAGCCTCGCTATATCAAGGTTCACTTTTCATGGTTTCGATTTCCTGGAGTATTGTGTTCTGCATTCTGATTGGCTAAACAGTCTCTCCAACACAAACCTGTTTAGCAACAAAGGTGCGGTTTACAGTATACAGTACTTTCATTTGTTAAACAAATGCTTGGGCCTGTAAAAAGGGTTTGTTCTTTGGTTTTAATATATAATAGAGTATTTAATTGTATAATAATTATACAAAATAAAGGTTTCTACTTCACGGATTTCACTTATCATGGGTTCTTTTTGGAACGGTTCTTTTTCTTTTTGGAACGTAACCCCCGTGAGGGTTCACTGTATTCTCTTGGTTTTCAGTACAGTAGTTGGGTTACAGTCAGCGGGGGGAGGAGAGAAATTCCTTTAAGCAAGTTGAACCAGTCTTTGCAACACTGACTAAACAGGTTATGTTGATGCTCCAGATGGACTTAAGTTATCTGTCAGAGCTTCATTAAAACAGTCAGCAAATGAAGAATGATTCAGTAATTCAGAGACACTGTTGAATGTTCCAACCAACATGCATCAGGCTTCCTGTTCACCAAGCCATTATTTCTTCAACATTAGAAACTGATGCTTGTTCCAAATCCACTCACCCACAAGATCGGTCCTTTAAAAACACAATCCTGATGTTATTAACGATCACATCGATCAGGGTCAGGTGGCTCAGCAGGTTAAGTTGTTGGCCTCATGGTCCTACAGCCCATTGGTCCCACATTACTAAGAATTTTTTCCCCTTCAAAATTAGGCCCATTGAACCTAAATAAAAGGTAAGAAGAAAACAACATGTATTGTTAACTCTGTTTTTCTGTTTTGTCTTCCTCTTTTTCTTAAACGTCATGAGCTGTTTGACAACTGATTTTCCCCAGAGGGGACAATAAAGGTTTCAATCAAATATAAAGGTTTAGCATGTCAGTATTGCAGACAGACACTTTATATCTCCTGTTTAGGCTTCAGCCACCATGTGTTGATCTGGAAGGTGTTTTAGGGGTGGATGAGCTGTTCTCTCTCTCAGTAGATAGACAGAGGAGGGATCTGTGGAACCAATAACCACAAGCATCAGCTAATATCCCAGCACCCTCTGCTGTGATACAACTCACCCCACTATCCCCCATCTTATCCATGTCTACATTAGTACAGAACTACTCAATCCAGTCATGATAGAAAACGCCCCCAAAATACATTTGATTAGTAATATACTTCCCCCACCACTCCAACTGCTCTCCAGTTAGATATTTCTATACCCATGATTCGGCCTAAGCCCCTTTTCAAAACTCACATGTATAGTTTATGAACATTACAACACCCACCAGTAGTGAATCCTATTAGATTGTGTATACTGAATTAAAAATGTATGATTTTATGAATATACATTTTGAAAGACAGACACGTGTTTTCATATTGCCTCAAACGATACTATTATTCCCTCAATTCATTGAATTCTTTTGCATTTTACATTACATTTACATTTATTGATTTAGCAGACGCTTTTATCCAAAGCGACTTACAAGAGAGAGCTTTTACAAAGAGCATCAGTCATTGAGCAAAGCAGCGTGATAGACCCTCGGATTTTTAGATCGTGAATCATACATCATGAGAACCAATAAGTGCCACAGGAAGAACTATAAATGCATAACACAACGATTATGAATATGAAGCAAGAGATACAACACACAATACATTAGATCAGGTGAAATGACATACTATTGTTAAGTGCCATTAAATTCTCTAAATAGGTAAGTTTTAAGCCTTCTTTTGAAGGTTAGAAGGCAGTCCGTGCTTCTGATGGAGGTCGGGAGTTGATTCCACCATTGGGGAGCCAGGCAGTGGAAGAGTTTGTGTTGCGCTCTGGCGCTCTTGAGGGGGGGTACCACTAGACGGTTGTCAGCAGATGACCGTAGGTGGCGGGTGGGGATATAGGGCTGGAGGAGAGAGTTGATATAGGTCGGGGCAGTCCCGTTTACCGCCCGGAAGGTCAGTACCAGGGTTTTGAATCTGATGCGGGCCATGACGGGAAGCCAGTGGAGGGCGATGAGGAGCGGGGTGACGTGACAGCGTCTGGGTAGGTTGAAAACCAGACGAGGGGCTGCATTCTGTATCCTCTGAAGGGGACGGATTGCATTTGCAGGAAGGCCGGCTAGTAGCGAGTTGCAGTAATCCATCTTTGAGAGGACTAGGGCTTGGACTAGCAGTTGGGTGGAATGTTGAGAGAGGTATTGTCTGATTTTCCTGATGTTGTAGAGGGTGAATCTACATGACCGAGAGACTGTGGTAATGTGAGCTGTGAGGGAGAGCTCGTCATCCAAGGTGACCCCCAGGTTCCTGGCGGAGGGTGAAGGGGTCACTGTTGCAGATCCCATAGTGATGGAGAGATCGTGGGTGATTGAGGGTTTGGCAGGGATGATGAGGAGTTCCGTTTTGGCGAGGTTCAGCTGGAGGTGATGTCTGGTCATCCAGGCTGAGATGTCAGAGAGGCAGGCCTCGATTCTGGTCGATATCCCTTGATCAGTTGGGGGAAAGGATAGATATAGCTGCGTGTCGTCAGCGTAGCAGTGATAGGAGAAGCCATGGGAGGCGATGATTGGCCCGAGTGAGGTGGTGTAAAGAGAGAATAGGAGCGGGCCAAGGACGGAACCCTGTGGGACCCCAGTAGAGAGCAGGCGGGTACCAGATGTTTTCCCTCCCCAGGAGACTTGATAGGATCTTCCTGTCAGGTATGATGAGATCCATTTAAGCGCAGTGCCAGTGATGCCCATCTCTTCGAGTGTGGCGAGCAGGATCTGGTGGTTGACTGTGTCGAATGCTGCGGAGAGGTCTAGCAGAATGACAACAGAAGACCTTGAGGCTGCTCTGGCAGACTGGAGGGCCGTGGTAACCGACAGGAGGGCAGTCTCAGTGGAGTGGCCGGTCTTGAAGCCCGACTGGTTGGGGTCCAGAAGGTTGTTCTGGGAAAGAAAGCTTAACAGTTGGTTAGCTACGGCACGCTCAATTGTTTTAGAAAAGAAGGGAAGCAGTGAGACTGGTTTGTAGTTCTGGAGGACGGCTGTGTTAAGCGAGGGTTTTTTGAGTAGGGGTTTGACTATGGCCTGTTTGTATGCTGAGGGAAAAGTGCCAGAGGTGATTGAGGAGTTGAGGACATGAAGAAGGAATGGAGAAATAGAAGGAGAAATAGTTTGGAAAAGAGGGGAGGGGATTGGGTCAAGGGGGCAAGAGGTGGGGCGGTGGGAGAGAAAGAGGTCAGACATGCTTGTCTCAGATAAGGGGGAAAAGGAGGAGAGGCAAGTAGAGGGTTCAGACAGGGTGTGGGAGCGGTTAGAAAAAGAGGGTTCCGGGAATTGACTGCTGATATCTGCAATTTTATCCCAAAAGAAGCGAGAGAAGTCGACTGCTGTCAAGGTAGTAGGAGGAGGGGGGGAGGAGGGTTGAGGAGTGAGGAAAAGGTACAGAACAGTTTGTGGGGGTTAGGAGCGTTGTTCACCTGTTTCAAGAAGTAGTCGGTTTTAGCCTCCGTTACTTGCTGGGAAAAGTTCTTGAGGAGGGAGTGGTACTTGTCGAGGTCTTGAGTATCCTTGGACTTGTGCCACAACCTCTCTGCAGCTCGGAGGGAGGAGCGGTCTTTCCGAACGGCCTCTGATAGTCACGGGCAGGGGGGAGAGGGCCGAGCAGGTCTAGTTGCCGTGGGGCAGAGGGTGTCAAGGGATGTAGTTAGAGTTGATAGCAGAGCATCAGTGGCTACGTCCGTTGGATGGGAGGGGAACTCATCGATGGGACCCAGGGATGGTGTTACCACTGAGGAGAAGCGAGAAGGACATAGGCTGCGAAGGTTGCGGCGGAAGGTCACAAGTGGCGGTGCCGTGGGAGGGGTAGGAGGGAGTGAGACAGAGAGTTGGATGAGGAAATGATCTGAGATGTGTAGAGGGGTTACCGATGTTAAGTCTGCAATGCAGTCTCGTGTCAGGATGAGGTCAAGCTGTTTTCCTGCCCTGTGGGTTGCTGGAGTGTCCAGTAGCACCAGACCAAACGAGGTCAGAAGGGACAAGAAGTCAGCAGCCTGTGATCCTTCGAGGTGGATGTTGAAGTCACCGAGGATTACGAGTGGGGTTCCATCGTCAGGGAGTGCAGAGAGGAGCATGTCCAGTTCTTCCACAAAGTCGGCTAATGGGCCAGGGGGGCGATAGAGGACCACTAGTGCAACTTTGATGGGATCCAGAAGCATCACATGATGGTGTTCGAATGCTTTGGTAGTAGGTGACAGAGGTGAGGACGTGAATTTGATGTGAGGAGCCAGGAGGAGGCCTGTGCCCCCTCCTCGTCCGGTGAGGCGCGGAGAGTGGGAGAAGGAGTGGTTCACTGAGAGAGCTGCTGGTATAGCCGAGTTTTCAGGGCGGATCCAGGTCTCAGTTAGTGCAAGTGCATGGAGAGAGGCCTGGGATGCAAATGCTGGGATGAAGTCGGCCTTCTTGACAGCAGACTGGCAATTCCAGAGCCCTATGGAGAGAGACGGGGGGGGGACAGGGGGAAGCTGGTATTTCGACAAGGTTAGCTTTGCACCGTTTACGTTTTAGAGTGAACCGGTGCCTTCGGATAGTGTAGTGCACATGGATGTTAAGATAACACATGGTGACACCAATATATAATACAAATGTTTTTTTTATTTTTTATTTTTTTGGCCCTGCTTTCAACTGCAAAATACTTAAACTAACTTTGTTAACTATAACAAGTGACAATATCAGTAGGATACTTAGCTAAAATAGAACTAGATAGCAAAATACCACTTAAACTAACTTTGTTACCTTTGTTAACTATGACAAGTGACAATAACAGTAGAATACTTAGCTAAAAATAGAACTAGATAGAAAGAAAGGACAGACCGTGCTTCGTAGATCAAATCAAGGCGCTAGCTTCTACAGTCTTGATTGAAACTTTCCGGTCCCGGTGTGAATGAACGCTGTCTAATTTACCAACTCTATAAGGTCGTTCTTTCAAGCTAACTTGCTGCGACTTCAACTTGCTTTATAATAATAATGAAATATAATATATTAAGATTAAGATGTTCACAGATACACACAACAACTCTGATCATATTCCCTTCCTCAAAGCTTCATTATGAAGCAGTGAACGTTCATCAACAGCAGAGAGCAGATGAAGCGAATCATTACTTTCAGCTTGCTTAATGCTCAGAAGAGAATAATGTATCTCATCATTGTGGTTTATGAGACTAGACACTTTAGAAAAACATTTCACAAGAACTATACAAATGATCCCTGAAAGTATAGTCTTAACAAACATACAGGCGAGAAGGGGGAAGGCATTTAAACTGCCGTCATTCACACTGACGGTGACAAACTAAACCTAATCATGTATGTGCAGCTTGACAATACAACTATAACCCTGTGAATAACATTAACCAAATACAACGTAGTGAGCATCCAATAAGTTTTATTCTAAAATATTTACAGTACCCATAATACATTTCTGATGGAGATCTACACATCAGCATGTTTAGATGAAGAACATGAGAGTTCAGGCATGTAAACTTGATGTGTGTGTGTGTGTGTGTGTTTGTGTGTGTAGTTACTATCAACATTCTTTCTTATTAACATTATACTGACTGTCTTTAGCTACATGTTACACAGACCAATCACAAACAAACATCCTTCCATGGGAATGTAAACTGTTGCAGCACTGGAACAACTTTACATTTTGAGTTCAATACTCTTGTAATTATTTTTAACAGAGAACTGAGATCCACTCTGATCATATCCCCTTCCTCACAGCTCCACTAGGAAGCAGTGAACGTTCATCAACAGCAGAGAGCAGATGAAGTGAATCATTACTCTCAACTTGCTTCACGCTCAGAAGGAAATATCATATCTCATCATCATGGATAGTGAGGCCAGACACTTTAGAAACACATTCCACAAGTTATAAACTATAGAAATGATCCCTGAAAGTATAGTCTTAACTAGAGAGCAGGTGAAGCAGAGCACCGTATCACAGAGCTGCAGTTACCAGTCATGGTGACACCTTGGTACTCTGAGCCCCGCCCCCTGGCTGACATCAGAGGCATCTGTATGGTTCAACCTCGGCAGGGACACGCCTCTTTTTCACTAAATATTCACTCTTTAAATGTACCATGGGCATTAAGTCAAATATCACAATTATAACAGTGTCATGTTAACGCAATCCCTTAAATATCATAAATAACTAAATACTTTCAATTACTAAACATTACTGTAGACTGAGATATATTTTTACCCCATTTTTATATGCCTCTTCCACTCATTTTCTACTCAGGTAAAAACACATTCATTCCATTTTATTATCAGACTCAGAGCCCCCAAGAAAGTCATGACCTCATTATGCAGGAAGAACAATTAATCCACTAAATTACAGATTAATTTAATAAGTGATACTTCTCAGTTATTATATTTGGCCTTTTTAAAGTCTAAGTCTAAGTCTTTTTTAAGTTAAGACTCTTCATCTCAGGGTTGTCGGTTCGAGCCCCACGTTGGGCGTGGCCACATATTGGCGTTTTCTGCACTTTCCAAAGCATCTTAAAGATTGATAAACAATGCTGAATCATAGCTGCTGTGGCTTAGCTGGTTGAAAGCACCTGTCTTGTAAACAGGAGATCCTGAGTTCAAATCCCAGCAGCACCTTTGTAGACTTGTAAGAATGAGCACATGTATGTTGCATGAAGGCATTTTGCTTTTCCAGTTAAGAAAGTCTGAAGACGTCAGGTGATTCAGAACTTCTTTAGCAAGCCTGGCTAGCTCAGTCGGTGGAGCATGAGACTCTTAAAGGAGCTGACATCTGGGATGCTGGACATTCCTGAAAACGAATTGTTCATAGTTGCTGCATACAGAACCTCCCAAAAGAAACCAGAGGATGGAGAAGCGCCTCGTTCAATAGGCCTGGGACAAAAAGAGAGCCCTGATCAAATATGATGGAGAGAGGATTTATTTAGACCAAGATTATTCAACAGCGGTAATGAAGAAGAGGAGCCAGTATTCTGGGATACGAAAGGAGTTGCGTGAACGTAAAATAAGGTCCCACTTTATGCATCCAGCGAGGCTGAAGGTGTTCATTAACGGTGGGGAGCAAGTGTTTGATATGGTGACTGAGGCCTCCGCAGAGCTCCAAGCACAAAGCATCATCGGAACGCACCGCAGAGCGCATGAGGAGCGGCCGGTGCCCTCTAGTAAGCAGGCAGCGCCAGTGGGATTTGCTGAGACATCTCATAAGGCAATAATAAGCATTTGGATGACAACACAGCTGAACTTCGATTCCTGGCCAATGCATGGCTCTTGCGGTGGACATCCTTGTCTTTGAGTTGGTTTGACCGCGTGGTAAACTTTTTGAGGACATCCAGATGAGGAAAAACATTGACATGTTGCCCAGCCCCATCTGCCACGTGGATTCCCGCCTTCTCCAGGGCCTGGATAGTTCAGTCTGCAGAAAATCAGACAATTAATCTGAGGGCCCAGGGTTCATGTCCCTGTTCCAGCAATGTCAGTTCAAACCTTGTTGCGGTGCATGCTGAGGTTTGCCTCAGGCGTAATAATTGATGGAAGACACTTAAGACAGGTAAGTGATCACAAAGGCTTTATTTGCTATTTCAGTTGAAGGAGGACTGGAGCTGTGCATGTCTACCATGCCAAAGTAGCTTAGTTGGTGGGGGTTGAGGACTGTAGTTTGTGATTGGTTTGGAAATCCTTAGGTCGCTTGTTCAAATCCGGCTCGAAGGAGTTTTCCTATTTTTTTTGCAGTTTAAACTATTTCCTGTCCAGCCGAAGGATAACAGACAAAGCAGGGAGACCCTATTTTGAAAGCGGTGTCATTGGTCTAGGGGTATGTTTCTCGCTTAGTGTTGCGTTTTCTATAAACATGGACATTTGTGAAGTTTATTAGTTCATTATTTTATTATATATACGTTTCTTACCATTTAAGTTATATAATAATTATAAGTTTCATTAAAATGTTTATGTTATACCAGAGCTGCCAACATGTGAGTACTGTTTCAGGTTGAGCAAAAGTGTGGTTTCTCTTTAAGAGAAAGGTGTGCAGTGAGCCCATGTGACTGGTGTCACTGTGATAAGGAAGCGGGAGTTTTGTTTGGTGTGTTTGTACTGACATTCAATCCAGTGTGCAGCCA